>JAJHUR010112474.1:0-15288 GCA_027495735.1 Lutjanus campechanus | reverse complement strand
CACCAGGATCTAAAGTCCTTTCTCCAATGAGAAAACAATGGTTGTTTTTACATTTTGATGTGTGAATATACAAGAACAATGGAAAACATAATTTAAATGTACAAATCTAATTTAATATAAAATAATGTTTCTTGATTCAGTCCCAGAAGGGAAAGGAAAAGTTCGAAATAAGATCTCGTTTTTGTCTAGCCAGTGTCTCCTGGACATAAATTAGCTCAAGACCAATGTGAGACCATTTTCTCATAGTTCTTAAACTTGGCTCCTGAGAAATAGCCTTTTGTGAGAATTTGGCAGGACAAGAGCATAACGACCAACCAATTACACAAAAGTACAAAAGTCCAGTACAGAAGACCACAGGGTCTCAACCCTAGACCGTAATTTACCAAATGAACATCGTGCTGTGTTAAAAAACAACAACTTGTAACTAGCAAATAAGACCATAAACGCCTTAACTGAGGTCATAAATCAAGTGATAAGTAGGGCCATTTTCTCATAAGCTTACATACAATCCGACTTCTTTTTGCAACCAATGGAGTCGCCACCGCAGGCCATTAAACAAAGAAGGTTTGAGGAACTTTAACGTAGGCTTCACTTTTCTCACACGGAAGCTCCGTCCACTATTAATACAGTCTATGGTTATTTCCAACAAAATGACCTTTGTAGCTTTTTGGAAAGGCAGCAGCTCTGGACTACAGTAACTGACACCTCATTAACCCACCACAGCCCTGCAGAGGTCAACACACTAACGTATCCGTTTCTTTGTATCGTTAGTCCTGCTTGTGTGGACGCTTGCTGCCCCCAGAATAACTACAAGGGGTCACAGTGTTGACTGAGTTTGTGGTAAATGAAACACAGGCCAACACACACACACACACACACACACACACACACACACACGCACACACACTCACACACACATGCACACAGGTGCAGACAACAACACTCCATTAGGCCTGCCCAAGTTGTAGGCAACACCACAGGGGATTTGTCTGTATGAGTGCCACAGCTTGAGTGCATTCATGGCTGCCAGCTCAGGACCATGAAGGTAAGACTCCCACTGGGCTGATGCTGGCTTTGTTTAAGTCCCCATGAAGTGGAAAGTCCTTACAATATAGCAGGCCTGTTCAACTGGTAACCCGTGGGCCAAATCTGTCCCAACCCGGCCCTTTGATCATTTATAAAAAAGAAAAAAAAAAGAAAAAAGGAATATCATTGTGATTTTACTGAAATGACTTGCTAAAATAAACGTTTATGGGTGGACATTGTTATTAGTAGATCGATTAATTGTGTCTGTCTTATTTTATAACGTTTTAACTCTTAATGTAACCTTTTTATTAAAACACCAAGCTATTTGTAATCTAGGATTATAAAGGTGCTCTGTTTTTTTTCCTGTACCTTTTTACAGGATGTTTGTTTTCCAATTTTGAAACCTGGTAAAGTGGAGGAAAAAAATTAAAAAGGTGCATTATTTTACACATTTAAATTCCTAACTTTACAGGTAAGACACCGGAAATGTAAACGCCCAGCCTCCTTGGCACTTTTACTGTTTTTCAAATCTGAATAGTCCTGCCATAAACTATTGTTTGCAGATGACATGATTCTATTCATGTACACAATAGGTACCACACAAAAAGTCTACCAGGATCTCAGTGCTTATAACTTAAGCTTAACTTAACATCTGCATGCTAACATGCTCACAGTGACTGTGTTCACATGCTGTGGCTAATGAAAATGAATAGTTCCCTGATGCACCAATGAACATGCAGCCGTGCATAAGCTCATGAACAAACTCTGCCTATTGCTTTCCTTCTTGAAAAGGTTGGCATTACTGTATTTGCAAATATGAAAACCTGTTGATATTCAAATTCAAACTTTCATGATGTTTAAAAGTGGGCTTTTTTTGTGTGTGTCTCTGCCCCAGCCTTACAAGCTGTTGGCTAGTTGGTTTGTTTATAATGCACAGTGCTGACTGTAACTGGACAGAAGGCAGTGTGTTGCCAATTGCGATATACATCCAAAGAATGCTCCTAAAGTCCAAATAATGTCGGCGTGTCTCACATGTCTTTATCGGAAAATGCTACATTCGGAACGAGGCCTAATTCTGAATATACAAACAAAATATGGTGTTTATATGACCTGTATTCAAATTCATCTCGTCACATGAGAACGAGGTCCTAGCGGGAAGCCCGGCTACAAACTATTAATAACTATGCAAGAAACCATAATCCAGACTTGATGGTTGGCTTACCACTATCCCAGAACAATTTGTCATTAACCTCAAAGAAGTTGTCTGACACCTGAAACCCATACTGCGCAAAACAGTTTCTTATCATAAAATCCCAACAGTCTGGTGGGCTGCCTGCTCCATCCATCCTGGACAAGCCTCCAATTAGTCACATTTGGCTCTGAAGACATGACAAAAAATGAGGGAGATGCAGATCGAAGGCAAATTAAACATTTATTTCAACAAAGAAACTGCTGAATACAAAATAAACTGAGAAAAAGATGAGGTGTGGTTGTCAGTGAGAGTAAGCGTGTGAAATATGGTGTAATGAGAAGGTGTCATGAAGCACTAAACAAAAGAATTTACAGTTTTGTGTCCAGTATAATAAAAAGAAAGCCTTTAAGACTCTAAGTCAAGCACCTGCATGACTGGACAAAGATTTAGTGTCAGTGCTAAAGGGTCGTTTCAGTATTTTTAAATCTTGACCCAATTTTTACATACTTCTAATGGACATACTTTGAAGGGCACATTTGCCTCAGAGGATTACGTTGCAGCCTCTGCAGCCTGTTCCAAGGCTTCCAGCTGAGGCAATCTACTGGACCAATTCCAATTTTTTTTTTTAGTAAAAAGTCTTATAGTATTATTAGTTTAGACCCTGAAATATGTAAAAAATTGTTTGCTGATTTCAGTTGGTAATACAGTATGCAGCAGCATAAATATAAAGTATTCAGACCACGAACAGGAGGTCATGAAGAACAGAATCTCTGCACCAGGCATCTCAAACTCACATTGGCTTGGGGCCACTAATGGCATTCTCATAGGGGGCCATTTCAACGTTCACGAAGGGCAATATTTTTTTGTTGCCATTACTGTTTACATGTTTTTGTCATTCTTAACAACAAAAAAGTATAGCTGCAACAAATATTAAATTAATTCCCAACTATTTTGATAATTGATTAATCAATTTGAGTCATTTTTTAAGAAAAAAGTCCAAATTCTTTGATTTCATCTTCTTAAATGTGAATATTTTGTTGTTTTTTTTAAACATCTCTAGAAAAGGTATATCTTTGGGTTGTGGACAGAACAAGACATTTGAAGACGTCATCTTGGGCTTTGGGACGCGTCGATCAACATTTTCCACCATTTTCAAACACTTTATATACCAAACAACTAATTAATTAAGAAAATAATCCACCGATTCATTGACAATGAAAATAATCCTTGGTCATTAATACATCTGCTGAAAATGGCTAGCTTAGCATTTGTATGCTTTCTCGCTGATCACTGATAATAAATGTCACATGATAACTTTTTATACTTTTGATAGAGAAATATCACTGATCAAATATTCTTGTCTGAACATAGAATATCAGTGAATTGCAACATGCAGTCCTTTGAGGCTCCTGTTCTATGTTGTGTCTGTGTGTGTTTGTGTTGTGTTTTAGCACTGACAGACCCATGAACCTGTCAAGTACTAATAAATTATTATATAAAGAAATATGTAAATGAATGGTGTTAATCTTTGCTTATGATTTTGCTTTTGTCAGTGCTTTTCATTTGCATAAACATTACATAAACTTACAGTACCTGATTATAATTTATGTAGGCCAGTGTGTGTGTGTGTGTGTGTGTGTGTGTGTATGTGTGTGCAGGGGCAGTTTGTAATCAGCTGTCAAAGTGGGCTCCGTCCCCATCGCAACAGTCGAGAGCAGAGCAGCGCGTCGGCCAGTGAAAAGCTCTCAGGTCCGCTCTGCAGGCTGACCCATGTAGCAGCAGCAGCAGTGTAGGAGGAGGACGGACGGACAGGACAGACTTTCAACCTGTGCTTGTGCAGCGTATTGATTAGCTGTATTCTGTCAGCTGTGAGCATGGCTGCGTGAGTGTGTGTCAGTCATTTCTGTGTGTGTGGTTTGCCTGCTTTCAGACTTCAGTGACTTTATTGGAAACCAAGTGAAACAAGGTAAGACTGAAGTGATCTATGTGTGATCATGACTGATATCCTACACTGATACTACTGCTATCAAATTACCACTGACAAAATGTGAACTAAAAATACTTTGAAAATACATGAAGTTCAATCATCTGTTTGTCTCTGATACTTTGTTACTCTTGACATTTAAATGATTAAATGTTAATTAAAAATTAAAATGATGGAAAATGTATATATGTCATAACTCCAGGCAACAATAAACAATACAATAAATCAGTGGAGGAAAATCTGCAAGACAAGGCTGCAGATATACAGAGGTCAGAGTTCAACATCTGAACTGCCTGAAGAAAAAGTCTGTGTTGACTACAAAGGAATAAGCTGTGGTTAACTTCTTGTTTATCTTTTACCTACACTGTATAATGTGAAAGAACCTTGAGTAAGAGCGTAATGTATGAGAGGAGGAAGTTTCTTTTCTTTTTGTATTTTGGGAAGTCGAAAGGTTGACCAAAAAAAAAACATGAAATGTTGAAAATCAAGTCAAAATGTTGAGAATAAAATCACATTTTTCCTGAAAGACATTTATAGTGTTGCACATGTATTTTCACATTAAAGTGACAGAAGCAGTTATGTCAATAATAAAAATGTCAATGAAAAAAAAAGTCAATTAAAAGAAATGTCAAAAAAAAAAGGCAATAAAAAAAATTTTAAAAAAGAAATTGAGCGAGAAAGAGAAGTTCAAACCCTACTTTTTGTCATGAAGTGTTTCAGTTGTGAAAATGTGTGGAAATGGTCAGACACAGCAGCCCCTTCAAATGTCTGAAAAGTGTGGGAGAAAGGAATTTCTCAAAGCTATGATCCAGCATTTTCTTAACAGTTTTAATTCAGCAACCATTTATTATAAATGGAAAGCAACTGACAGTTGAAATTATTAAATAAAGGCCAAATGTTGAAAACAAAAAAAAAACAAAACAAAATTTGAGAATAAAGTCCAAATGGTTCCAATTTTATTCTCGACATTTCAACTTTATACTAAAAATGCAAATAAATGAATAAATAATAATATAAAATAAAATAAAAAATAACTCCCTATCTTAGTTATCTTTTCTTATGTCTAATAATAGTTTACATGGCTGTGTACATAAAATATATAACTGAGAAAAAATACATAAATACACTTCTGTGGCTTTTAGGGTTGAATTATGCTCAAACAGGACTGGACTCTTTCACATCATACTGTGAACTGTTCAATACTTTGCACATTCCTGCACCAAACTGTACAGCTCCTTGATTGTGTTTTATTTTAATGTTATTTTTGTATTTTTCAATTATGCTTCATAACTTGCAGTATTAGATTCTGAGCTGGCTTGTACCACATTATAAATCAAAAGTGTTGGTTGTTCCGAACTGTCACAGTTGAAGGCAGGGTGAAAATTTGACGGTCACAGAGACGGGGGGAGATGTAGTATCTTTAAATACTGGGATAACGGCGAACATTTTCAGACAGTCTCTCCTGGACAACTTTAATCGTGTTGCACTCGTGTTTTGTACATGAAAGTGACAGAAATAGTTGCATCAGGAATGAAAAATAAAGACAAATCACGGCATGAAGTGCACGTGAACCATTCTCTGTCCTGGAAAGTTACCGAAAAGGTCGGCCACAGCACCCTCCTAATCTGACATCCTAAAAGTGTTGGGGAAGATATGACCCGTATTTCTGGTTTGGTGACTATTTAATATAAATGGAAAGCAACTGACAGTAGCTGTTTATACCACTAAGACTAGTATTTGCCCTGTCCCGTCTCTGTGTGGGTGAAGATGATCGAGCTGGGCCTCGCTGACGGCAGCCTGATCGACGAGCTGATGGAGCTGACGGCGCAGAGCCTCAGTCAGCTGGAGATCCAGGAGCACTTCAACATTATCAAGGAGATCGGCCGAGGGAAATACGGCAAAGTGCTGCTGGTCACACATCGCTTCAGGGGTAAGACTGCACTTTGATTTCTTATCTCTTTCAGTACAGAATAAGGTCGTCAAAAGTACTGATATTGTTTTGATAGCATGTGTTTAAAGCATTACAATATCTGTTAATTGTAGTGTGGCAAGTTCTAAAACTATAAAATTTTATTGTCCTGCATAAAATTTGGGTCACAGCAAAACCAGACAGTATTCTGTGACTTTTTTGTGCCAGCGCTGTGTGCATGTCATTAATTTTTTTAAAAAAAGGAAAAATTAACTATTCTGTGAGTGTGTTAATGTTTATTTCTTTTTGCCGTGGTATTGAAAGAGGTATCAAGTGTCATTTTTTAAAATACTAGTATTCTATTTTGAAATTCTGTTATCGCGACAATTCCTGCACAGAATAACTAAGCATTTTCTTTCTTTCCTAGCACCAAATAGACATATAATTATGCTCATAAAATCTTGTACATCTGCTGATCGGAAGCCCCCTTTTTTCCCCAGAAAAAATAAAAAATAAAGTCATGTTTTTGATGTTTTATGGCTCTAACAGTAGGGCATCAAGAAGAGAGCAAATTGGTATTTTAAAAAATGGCTGACGGCCACACATTTTTAAAGAGTTGACAGGAACAGAAAAAACTAAGTTCATATAAAACATTTTTTGTTACTGAGCTCTCATTTTTATGGGATTCTGAAATCCAAAAATGAGGAAGCATTCGTTTTCCAAAAAAAAAGAAAGAAATAACTCTCCAAACTTTCTTGCCAATGCAAATCTGCTGTACATAAACGAAATTCATAGCAAAGCTGCAACTGGAAATTCAGAGCTGAGGAGACAGAAGAAAGGACCTTTACAGAGCAGCCGCTGTGAACAGAAGAGAGGTGGGAGAAACGGTACTTGAGAAAAAAGATAAAACGGGTGACTGCACTTGAACCCCGGGCGATCCTGAGAGGAGAAGAGCCGAGCTAAAGTAGAGCAACGAGCGGGTCGGTGTAGACAAAGGAGAGAGCAGAATGTCGAGCACGAGCTGGCATGCGGCTGGCTGGCTCGAGGCCTGAAGGCTTTGAATTTGAAAACCATTGGAGTGTGTGTTGGGAGGGTGACCTGGGAGAAGTTTAAAGTTGCAGACAAGCTATGCTACGGTATATTAGATAATTATTACAATATACAGTGAATACCTAATACCAGTACAACATCACCTGAGGGGTCATACATATTTGTAATTTTCCATTTCTTTAATATGACAAACAAGATGTGCATGAACAGTGATAATAATAGCCCAAAATGAAGTATGGATGATCTGCAGGGACTCCCATGGCCTTGAAAGTGATGCCCAAAGCCTCGACTAAGCTGCAGGGCTTTCTGCGAGAGTACTGCATCTCCTTACACCTGTCCTGCCACCCCTGCATCGTGGGCCTCTTTGGCATCGCCTTCCAGTCTAATGAGCACTACTGCTTTGCCCAGGAGCTTGTCATCGGGAGGGACCTGTTTGCTGTCATCCAGCCCAAGGTGAGTTGAACACGAGCAAAACAAGACTTAGAGACTATTGTGTATGAAAATAGATGTGTTTTAGCCAACAAACTTCAATACTTCCTTTACATTGGCATGGATGTTAACCAATACATCCACTAGAGGGTGCTGCTCAGTCTAAGAATTAACCCTGAAGAAGAATACAAGTTGAAAATTTCTGACGGTTTCCTGTGGTCATGTCTCACTTGAACCATTGGCTACTTTGCTACATGACCCCAATGACTACCAGTGGCTCCATTTTGTCTGTATCTGTAAGCATTCAGAAAACATGTAGAAATATGGATGAAATTAATGCAAAGTATGAACAGAAGGCTCTGTCTGTATCTGTATCTAATGTTAAGCTTGAAAGGTGGTTGAAGTTATTCTTGATACCCGCCACTGGGTCAGATTTTCCTTGAAATCATATGAAACTATTGTTGTATGCAGACAGGAGGAGGCATATGTTTACATTTTCTCAGGTACGCTAGGGAGCTAAAAAAGAAGCAGGAGATTTTTCAACAAGTAAACATTGAAGGCCTGATGATGTGCTAGAAAGTCAACTTCATTAGGATTCACACTCTGGAGACCAGGAACATCTGTGCCAAAGTTCATGACAATCCAACCAATAGTTGTAGAGATATTTCACCAGAAAATAAAAATGTCAACTTCAGGGTGACGCATGAGGAAAACTCAGGAGATCACCACCAAAGTCAGCAAGATTCATCCATAAATGTCTTTACAGACTTAAAGGATAACTTTGGCATTTTTCAACCTGGGCCCTATTTCCTCGTGTGTGTGTGTGTGTGTGTGTGTGTGTGTGTGTGTGTGTATGATTGATAGGTACAACTTGTTTTAAAATTGGATCAGTATTGAGGGAGGCAGTTGCAGCCGGCAGCCGCGAAATGAGTTATAACGGACAATAGTTTGTCTATTAAAAGTGTTTTTTTCACCACAGACCGGCTCAGATTGCCAGTGTAATCTCTGTCAACAGCATGCAAAGAATCTCTCTTACCCTTCACATGCTCTGGGCTGTGTGTGACGAAATCTCTTATCTGAATTGCAAGAACGGGATGTCGCGCAACACCCTGTAGAGCTTTCAAAGGCTGCCTTTGTTGGACAGCGAAATGCTGAAGTTGTGGCTAATTGTGCTACAATTGGATGTTAACACTCCTGTCCAGACACTGCGCCTTGCAGACCATCGGGTCTGCAGTGTACACTTTTCCCAAGATGACTACTGCCAGCCCAAGAAGAGAAGACATCCAATCTCAAAACACTTCTTCCTCAAGAAAACGGCTGTCCCACTCGTTGTCCTCTGTTTTCAGTTTCTACCGTTATAACTCGTTTCACGGCTGCATGGGCCTCCCTCAATACTGAACCTATTTTAAAATGATACACATGGGGAATTAGGGCCCAGGTTGAAAAATACCGACGTTATCCTTTAAATGGCGATTCATCCTATTGCTGACTGACAACTGACTGACACATCAGCACTGATTTCAGTACCAAACTGGGAAAAAAAAACATTGGGAGCAAATGTCCAGACCCCATTGCCTTCACAAACTCAGACAGACAGATTTAACTGATGCCACCAAGAAGCCCACAGGTGCCCACAGCTGTCCAAATCCACCATTCCTGTAGTCTGAATGGGGGCTCATGAGGTACTTGGGGTGAAGATTCCATTGACTGAATTACTCACAGATTTTTGTGACAACGATAGGACTCTCAAATTCAACATAAAACTTCTAAATGTATGAATCCTGATGATATGTTGCATGCACCATGTAGAAACATTTAACCATGTAATTATGTAGAAATAGAATAAACCAAGGCTGTTCTTGCAGTCTTGCAGCCTTGCAAACTTCATGCAATGAGCACAGTACAGATGTGTGATAACCCAGCTTGAATGTCTGGAGCGTTCACTTTATGTTTCAGCTTTTCTTTCTTTGCTTTGTTTTGAGTGCTATGAGTCTTCACCTTTTATTCTAACACCTTTGCAAAACAACACAAAAAGCCCTTACCTTCCTTTGTCCGATTGTTCTAGGTGGGTATCCCAGAATCTTCAGTAAAACGGTGTGTCCTCCAGATTGCCAGTGCTTTAGAGTTCATCCACAGCCATGGCCTGGTCCACCGTGATGTCAAGCCTGAAAACATCCTACTGTTGGACAACCACTGCTGCCAGGTCAAGCTGGCAGACTTTGGCCTGGCCCAGAAGAGAGGCACTCTGATACGCTTCATCACAGGAACCCTGCCCTACATGGCCCCAGAGCTTTGTACCGTGGCCCTGGTGGAAGGCCAGAAAGAAGTGACCGCTCCTCCGCTCAGTGTGGAGCCAAGCCTGGACACCTGGGCCTTCGGGGTGGTTATCTTCTGCATCCTTACAGGCTACTTCCCCTGGGAGTGCTGCATGGACTCTGACGACTTTTACCAGGAGTTTGCAGACTGGTGCACAACGGAAGAGAGATCTTACACCGAGGAGGACATTCCTCCTTTATGGAAAAGGTTCACTCCAGAAGCCATGGAGATGTTTGGTAAGCTCCTGGCTCTGGATGCAGGAAAGAGGTGTACAGTGGGGGAAGTGAGAGCATATGTGGAGAAGGACTGGCTTAGAAAGCAGCAGACAGCAGAAAAAGAAAAAGTCAGTGGCTCTGGGAATACTCCAGGGCATGGCGAGGAGGAGGGACAGCCTAATACTTAGTAAAATACTTTAAACTTATATATATACTGTGGCTTCTATATGCCTCTACAGCATGTATAATATACAATATATACATTAAATCATTGATGCCTGGTGTCAATTTAAATGACCACTGGACAGAAACATAAACAGAAAGTCCACAGAAACTAGAGTTCCTGTGGTGGAAGAAGTACCTTTACCATAAGGTGCTACATTCAGTGACATCTAGCGATTGCAACATTTTCGGGACAAAATTATAATACTGGTAGCAGCTAGCCTACTAATGAAAATAGACATGTATGTACCCATCAACTTACTTAGAAATCAAGGAGGAGAAGAGCCAGCTCCAAGTCAAGTTGGAGCTGTTTGTCAGCTTGTACTTCACATTAGAAATGCTCACGTTATTTTTTGTAAGTCCAAGAAAAGTCTCAAATCTTTGATCACAAGTCCAAGTCAAGGCTCAAGTGTTTTAGCTGATGATTCCACTCGGCACGGCACATCTGCGCCACAGTTTCAATTCATCCTCCACACGGCTGCATATCCTACCATAAGCGTTTTAGCAGCGAAGTGTTCTGCCTGCCTGATTACGTTTACTTGCTCAGATTTTGTTGATTTGGTCCTCTTTCCTTGCTTTTTTGTGCTACTATCATTGATAAATAGACAACACAGTTAAATACTTTCTTTTTTGTGTTTTTATGATCGCAAGTCGGTACAGTCTTTTTTTGGAATTTGACCAGTTCTCTATGGTTTTTCTGTCTCTCAATCTGCTCTGTGAAGATTGATGCGGCATCCGTCAAAAAAAGGCGTGTCTGAAGTGGAGTGGAGAGCTACTTCTGGGACACCCTACAATGCTTCTGGTGGAATCATAAGCACTGTGTAGAATGGCTGCGATCAGCTCCAGCGGACATGGCCAGGGCTGTGACAGTATGGATTATATTTTACCGTGGTGACAAGGCAACATATTCCCGCGGGGTGGCAATTTACAGCAACTGCCTTAATAATTACCTTTAACTGGACTTTATAGAAACATACTGTCATAAGCGTAGCAAAGATCTTTTAAGGAAAAGGGCAGTGCGTGATGTGTGCAGCGTGCAAGTGAGGGAGAGCGAGCAGCAGACTGTTGGTGTTGCTCATAGCGGACCAGAAACTTAAACTTAGCAGTGACTTGTCAATGTTGCAGTAAATGTACAGTTCAGGTTTGTTAAACACTGCAGCTTCTCAAGACCAAGAAAGGTTTTGTCTGTTGTTTCTCACCTGCTGGAAAAGTGACTGGGTTAGCCCCAAAGTAAGCTGAGCAGGAAAGCTAATGTTAAGCTAACGTTAAAGCTAGCATCGTCCTGTACAACATTGGTCCGGTGTGATCATATCCCTTTCAGAAGGACTGTAATCCAGCCTTGAACTGCAGTGTCTTTTTTGGACACATGGTAAAATAAATCAATAGTGATACATCTGACACTGAATGTTTTAACTGAATTAGTTATTTATCAAATTTTTTTCATGTTGTAAACTGTCGTTAACATGTTGTTAGCTGTCCCCAGGCAATCCCAACATGCCTTGGGGTTTAGTCTGACAACCAAACAGAGGCTGTGTTCCTGATTGGTATTGGACAGCACTGATCCTTCGATGTATTAATAGACTGATGCACTGACCTCAACATCGGATTGACCCTTTAAAATAAAATTTGCAGTGACAGCAATGAGCTCAACCTCACAGAAGGCATCACATGACTGTGGTATTGTGGTTATGGAATGGACGTGGCACAGATGTAACGCAACGCAGTCATGCCTGGTGGAATCAAGCCGATATGGTTGATGATTCTATTAGCATACAGTATTAGCATTCATTGGTTGTTTGTATGTATCAATCTTTATTCTGAACATAGAGAGGTTGGCTAAAAAACGGAAATCAACTAATGTTATCAACTAAGGTGGGGCCTACATTATTATCTAATCTCTGAATATCTGTGGCCTACCTGTGTCCTGAGGTGCTGCAAAAATGTATTACTATCAAACGGGCTCATAAGTTGATAAAAAATGCATCACACTTTACACATAATCATATGTTTTGAATATAAAATCTTAATGATATGGCCATATTGATCAAGCAACTGGATTTGTTTCAGTGTCTGCTCTGTTCTGAGTGCATGCAATAAAAAAAAAGTATTTTAGTGTGTAATTACAACATTTTGAACAGAAAAATGTTATGCAGCACATGAATGCATCACATTTTGCATCTTGTGACTTGTAATGACATTTTTATAGTAAAATATAGACTTTTTTAAAAATCAGTGTTGTAGATTCCAACACCATGTATCAAAGCATTTGGCTAAACTTGAGAGTTGCTTTACTTGATGTAGCTCTATGCATGTTGTACTGAATAGTACAACAGCATGAAATTGTAAAAAAAAATGTTTAGAGTTTAAATGGATTATTTATTTATATAATTTGAATATACAGCATTAACATTGATACATATAATTTGATGTCTTTTTGTGTGGAATTAGCACGTTCTCATAGTTAATTTTAGGTCAACTATAGTGTAAACCTTTCTTAAATTAAGAGTTTACTGATAAGTTTTGCCCACAGCTGTAACACATCTTACAGTTTGACATTTGTTCAGATGCTGGATGCATGTGTATTAATTATGTATGGATTAAAACATTTTGTAAAATTTCCTGAGTCAAATCTTTCCCACTTCTGAACTTTTGACTACTAGAGAAGCCTGACAGTTTCCTGCCAGAGAAGGCTGTCTGACCGCAAGGTAAAGTGATGAAAATATTCTAAATATAAGTTTAAAGTGATATTGATTTTTTTTAGGTGGACCATTTTTAAGTGGCTAAAATACATTTGGCTGCTGACCCCGTCCACAGCAGTACATTACTTAGCTTCCACGCTGGTGCCCCTCTTTAGGGCATTACTACTGGAGGTAATACTCTATTGATAAGCACCTCATGCAACCCTACATCAAATAATCTGAACTATCCCTGTATACAGTATAAGGTCAGGCACATATTTAGGTTAAATGCCCAATGATCAGTGTGTAGCATGTTATTTTGTATTTTCAATTTATAAAAGACTTGTATTTTAATGAAATACATTTCCCATACAAGTATTTTGTAATTTATTTTGATACATTTGATGAGCAAGTATTTGTTATATTTAACAAGATTCTTTTAGTTGTATTTGTGCACATCTCTGGCACCAAAAGGGTAAAAAAAAAAAAAAAACTTTTCCAAGACATGCGTCTGTCATAGTGCATGATGATGATGACAATGATGATGAATGTATTGGTTAGTTAATCAAGTATCAGGAAAACATGACAGCATCGTAGATAATGCGGCACGAAACCAGCTTTATTTGGCAAGAAGTCGTGATGATAAGACGTATGATTCTCGTGTAGATGCTGATATTTCCTGGAAATCATACTCAGTGTATCCGTTTAATCATTAAGAGATTGTACTTTTAGATTTAGCAGGAAAACGCAATCTCTCACTTATGTGCAAAAAAATCTGCATTAAAAAAATAAAAAAAATTAGATTTTAAAAGTACATTTAGGTTTAGATGTTCACAAGATTAATACAGTGGTTGTGATGCCTTGTTACACAGAACAGGCATGCAAAACATTATTTTAATCTTATAAACACTGGGTCTGCTATGTGTGTCAGCGCCAGCACAGATAGTTTGTGAGTCAAATGCCGACACAGGCTTTGCGGTTGGATTTACTGTGGCTGTATTAGTGTTTGTGCAACAGGGCCTGGATGTGTAGTCAGGCCGGCGAGGGTCAGCTGAAAGATGACCCTGGTTAGCGCAATGGCCTAAAATATGCTGTAAAGCATGAAGGGGCCAAGCGGGTTCAGGGCCCAGGCCAAGTTTGGGGCGTGCTCTCCTCAGAGGCCAACACGTCCCGTCCCGAAAGCACCTGTGGCGTCCCGTATGGCTGAACAAAAGCCGGACATCCATCAGTGGAGAGCCAGCTGGAGCAGAGATTATTCAATGTTGGGGGGGGGTTGAAGAAGTGGGGCTTAAAAACGGAGGGAGTCAGTGATCTGACATTGGTCATGGATCATGGATGAACTTCAAAGAGGTGAATATGATATCTGCCCAAGTGGGTGGATGAAAAGAGCGCGACTAAATGGATGGATGATTTTTATTTAAATTTCATAGTCCATCTGCATGCTCTCACAGAAGAAACAACGGGCCTCATTCAAGAACGTTTTCATATTCTTGTCTTAAAGTTCTCTTATTTTGGTCGTACGAAGGCCTCGTAGGAACACACCACGCCAAATTCAACAAACGCCCGTACTTTCAGAAAACCTTGTAAATGATTGACCAGTGCATATTTGACTGCACATGCATGAGACTTGTAAATTAGCATAATTAATGCCCCGATAATACCATTTATAACGTTGTAGCGTTTCCTGCTCCATATATGAGGAAGTGTTCATTCATGAAAATAGCATCAAAGAAAAAAGAACTTCACCAGTTTGGAGTTTGACGTCGTGATTTCAGAGATCCATAAAGGAAGATTTGTCATTTTAACAGCGTCAGCAGTGGAATTAAAAGAGCTGCTAAAGAAAAGAAACGGGAAAAGCGAGTGCTGTTAATGCCGTGTTACCTGAGGGTCGGACTGTCACTGAAATAAAGAAGAAACATCTTGATATGAAAATGACTTCAGAGGGGAAAAAAAGTCTCGCCACAGCCACAGTAAGGGGCGATCGATGACTGCAGCGAGAGGAGAGGGTTAAGGGGAAGTTTTCATCACGGAGACAGAGGACAGAATAAGTGAGGATGTTCACCTGGACAGAGACTTTATAAACCTGCATGTGCAGATATATGACCAATACACCTGACAACAGGTAATAACAGCTTTATAAATTATTTTAAAAATTGATAAATATGGCACTACCGGGATCACCTATGCCTACTAACTACCCTGCTTCTGAATATTTATTTGGTAATAATCCTCAACTGAACAGGGAGTCTGGAGGCACTGGGAGATCG
>JAJHUR010112473.1:10947-28088 GCA_027495735.1 Lutjanus campechanus | reverse complement strand
TTTGGCTCTGTTTTTTTTTTTTTTTTTTTTTTTTAAATGACGATACTCTTAAGGTGATAATGAAGGTTCTCCTTTACAAAGAATGCTTGCATTGATTGGCTGCAAGCAAAAACATATTAACAGTCATTTTTTCTAGATGTTGGTACAAAAGGATTGAATGCAAGTATTGTTTGATTGGAGAAGTTTTGATACCATACCATCAGTGGCCCCGTGCCACTTTGAGTTTGAGACCAATGGCCTAATAGTAAGTCCCCTGCTGTTCTCCAGTTTCTGATGCCGGCTGCACTGGATGGAAAAAACTCCAACTAATCCACACATATCCCTCAAGTATTTGGAAATGATTGAAGATGATTACTGACATAAAATATTGTGTTCCTGCAGATTTAGTGATTAAATTTAATTGATTTTTAAGCTAGATTCCATATCCAAATAAAAGCTGATCACTGATATGATGTTCACAGCTATTACATTACACCCTAAGACCTTCCAATTCATTTATTACATTTGCAGAGATTTGACTAATGCAGTGTGCTTAGCTGAAGGATCTGCAGCAGAGCTGAGCCTCCTCTCTTTACAAACCAACTGTGAGGTCTTTCCAATATGGTTCACTGATGAAGAACAGAGTATCCATCCTGTCTGTAAGACCATGCCATCCAAGAAATATCAAGTGTGATTACAGGCATGATTGCTTTCAGACTACACAAGACTTTGTTACCAATGGCAAATGCTTTTTATCTCCTCGATGATCGGTTTGGGAAATGATTGAAAGCTGCTGTTTGACAATTCCAGCGGTAAGATCAACAAAGGCAGAATATTGGCCTTGTCTGGGTGTTTGTGAGCAGATCTGGCACTGGAAGGGTTGGGGGTGGGTTTAGAAGGTGTCGTGATAAGCTTTGAACCACAGTGGAAAGAGCTGGTGTTGAATGAACACAGACCTCTAACTGAGTCCCAACACCCCAAGCCGTGAACGAGTGAAAATGTGCAGTGCTAATCACGAGAAAATAAACAGAGCAGCACCCCCAGGCATCATGATAACAAGATGAACGACTGCAGGATGAGGCAGATCATGAGACACAGTCAGCCCATATTAATGTCAGTTCTGTTTCCTAAATTATAAGAATATCACAATTTCCTCCCAAAATGAGCCCAGCTGTGTGAGGAAGCAGAAACACAATTGCACCAATGATCACTTATTATTATCTCGTATACCACTGGACCAGTCAGCTTAAACTTTTTGGTGCACATTTATAACTGTATGCTCAAGGACCTCCTCGAAAAACCAATATAAAACCTCTATATAACCTATACTGGCCACTGACTCCTCATTCCTCTTAACCAACTGGGAGGGGGCGCAAATCATCATCAAGTGCTCGGGTAAATCAAGGCTCACCTACTAGCAGTGTTGGGAAGTTGAGCTAGTTAAATATTGCAGTTTTAATTTTGTTGACTAATAATTTTCATCAACATGATTTTTTCACTGATGAACACGAGACAATGCCTAAATAAAAACTAGTTTATGATGAAAAAAACTATGACAAAATCTATTTTCACTTTTTGTCAACAAAGAAAAATAAGATGCAAATGTTAGAAGGGACAAGCAGAAACGGATGTGACCCCTGAAGCTCAGCTGTAATGTTGTGTCACTCATGAGCGTTTCATTCAAACAAACTGAACTGAATCACATCCTGAAATGATCTGTTCTCCGTCAGTTCACTTGAGCTCTCAGTCAGTTGTGAGCGAACGTGCAGGGATTCACTCACTGAGCCTGTCTCACCCTGCTGAATCATCACCAAACGTGCCACACACACTGTGAAGACCTGAGTGATTTCACAGTCAGTGTTGCTGCAGCCTGCCCATCCCCCTCTCCCTGCGTGTTGTGTCCTGAAGTCTTGAGAAGGAAAAGTTACCAGATATTTTTTTTAATAATTAGGTGTCCTGAAAATATACTTGCTGTATAAAAGCAGGTAGGATCATATAGTAACTTTGTTGCACATGCAGACACGCACACACATACAGCATTGCTGTTTTGAAAAGAGGACTCTGTAAAGGATAAACTCACATGTGTGTCGCTTCACATAGTTTACAATGTGTGGTGAAACCTACAATATGACAGAATGGGTGGCATGAGTCTGACACAGTCTCAGATCGTTTCCCCGCTTATTCCTGGTTACATTCGCACAGTGAACTGGAGCTGTGATACACAGCAGCTGATTGTAGTGATTTAGGACACTGAAAAGACCAGCTTTTGTCGTCACTACACAGCAGCTGTCTGTCTGTCCCTCTCCTCCACCCGGTCTTCACATGACTTCACTGAAAATTCAGACAGAGTGACTGGTAAAAAAGGCACACTGACTCACACTGTAAATTTAGAGAACATAACAGTGCCCATAGTAAACATAATGCCCCAGGCAAAGAAGTGATGTAATGCGGAGAAATGTTTTAGTTGAAAAAACCTGTTGTATTTTTGGAACTATTCATAGAATAATACATGGACATTGTGTGTGGCAGGTATATAACTATTGATAAGCAATTTGAATACATTGATATTCAACAATTGTTAAGTAACATTTTACATAATATATTAGCATGATATGAAAAACAAAGAAACATCCAACTGAAATGGCATTTTATGATGGAGTCAACAAGGATTTACAAATTACACAAAATATATGTTGATTATATGTTGATAATGCATTAAATTAAATTTTAGTCATATACACTGGGGACGCTGGGAACGTGTCCCCACCACTTTTTTTTAAATTACTTATTTTGTCCCAATCACTTTTAAAAAGCACAATTTGTTGAAAATGTTCTGAAAAATAGCTTGCAGCAAGAAAACATGCATTGAGTCATGATTGGTTGAACTTGTCTCATGAGCTCTTGTTAACGCTGTTTCTCTAATGTAAAGTCAGAGGTGGATTTTGTCAGTTTGGGGCCTGAGGCAAATGCAGGCATGCGGGCCTCCTCATTCCTTGTTTTCCCCCTTTTTCAGTCCTTGAATAAATAATAAGTCATACAAATAAACTTTTGAAGTGGAGTGCAGAGGATGATCAAGAAAGAAGCTGTTCTGTAGTCTGGGGGTACAGCAGCAGATACTTCTGTATCTCTTGCAAGACAGCGAAAAGGAGAACGGGCTGTGACTGGGGCTGGTATTGTCTTTCAATATCCAGCCACTTCCTCCATTTTTAAGCACCGCTGGGGTAGCTTTGCTTCATTTCTGAATAGTCTGTACACCAGGCTGAACTGTTTGTTTACATGAATTGGATAGTCTTCCTGAATCACTTGTTATGTCCCCACCACTTTTTAACATAAAGTGATGCCCTTGAGCATGGCAGCATAACTTTTCTCAGTGATACTCAAGGGTTCAACATATATCACACCCACAAATGGATACAAGCATACAAGGTAATTTATTTATCATTTACATAAGGTTAAATAATGAGATTTCGGTGTAGTTCCCTCTTTGGCTGATTGACTTGAAATAGCTGACGAGATAAATAAAAATGTGGAACAAACTAATTTATATGGAGGAGGGTAGAGGATAAATTAAGCAGTCTCACAGCCTGAGGGAAGAAGCTGCTCTTTTTGAATACTTCTGTATCTCCTGCCAGACAGCAGCAGGGTGAACAGGCTGTGGCTGGGGTAAGTATTGTCTTTTAGTATCCTTTTCGCATTGTGCAGGCACATCACCTCCCTGAAGTCAATAATGCTCAGTAGATGGTTACCAATGATGTTCTGGGCAATTTTAATGACCTTCTTTAGTTTCTTCCTGTCCTGGACTGTGCACATATCTCTCATTTGTGATGTTTCCTCTGTAGGTGTTAGCAAGGTGATATATGGAAATGATGGCTCACAATAGCTTATGACAGCTATCCCATAAAATGACATAATGTAGGAAAGCGCAGAGTTTAAACACATTCTGCTGCTGGCTTGCTGTGTATTAAATCCTATCAGTGAGTACTGACAATTTCATTTTTAGAAAATATTAAGACAATGAGATTTTTTATATATAATGATAAATAGAAGCAGCTAGAACAGCCTGATAAGTCCAGAAAATTACACTTCACTTTACTGTAAAGCAGCCTTAAAAGCCAGGAAAAGAAACACTATATAACAATATCCAAAATCTAAGACAATATCTAATATAATAATACAGATATAATATAGATATATAACCTAGAGCTACCCCACCAAGTGCACTCTTCTTGTTTGATTTTCTGTTTACCACTGGCTTGTTGGGGGTGTGTCACTACGATGCAAGCAGAGGTTCACTCACTCAAATTGGTCACTCTGGATTAAAGCCAACAAGGCCTGAGGGAGGCTGCTTACAAATGGTGAGCCTCGGAGGAGCCAGCGTCTCTGTCTGGGGGACTCCGTCCTAATCTCCAGGATCGGGGGAATTTTCCCATCGAGATGAGAAGCAGATGTCTCTCTTTTTCTGTCTCGTCACAGCGACCCTGTTTCTGTCCCCTCCCTCATTCAGTCAAACCTGGCCCTCCGTCCCCTCCAGGGACAGGGGAGGAACATGAGCACCATGGGAAGGGTGGCTGTCCCTGAGCTCGATCACATGACGGAGGAGCCCTTTTTTTGTGGGAGGCACTGCTTTAGGTACAGAGCTGTGAGCACATGGAGCAAGTCCAAGAGCTCTTGACTTTCTCATGGAAAAACACAAACAAGATTTGATAAAAACGTCATGTTCTGGCGATTCCCCATTTAAGATGGACAACTGCTGGCGAGCTGGCTTTTCTAGGTGGACTGGAGATACTTTGACTTTACTATTTTGTTCCCAATGTTGATGTAGAGTTTGACCCCTGACTTCTGGCAGGAGGAAGAATCATGAAGCTCAGAGTGGAGAGACTGGTCCTCTCCTCCTCTTCCCATCATGCCTCTGGAGTTGGTATTTTCCTCAGACTCTAAAGCTCCGCCTAATGCACCTGCATCTCCCCATGGGCCTGGCTTTCGCTTCCCTAGAGCCCAACTCCTTGGCTCCTGTGGCTCAGTTCTGACGTGAATACTCTGGCTCAGAGCGTAAACATACAGAGATGAACTGCGGGCCAGTCACCGGGTGTTTGGTCGTGGTCTGTAAACAGATCAGCAAGAGGAGGAACAGGAGCTCCCAGTGGAGATGAGACTAACTGACTATCCTGAGGCGGGAGAGCAAAGGGATGAGATATAAGGCTTACATGGATGCCTGTTAAATGTCCAAGTTGCTATGCCACCATCCAAGATAAGGTTTTTGGTATGAGATTGTTTAGGCAACTTGGATTCCAGGATGGCCTCGTGGTTAGAAAGATCATCTCTCAACCAAAGCATCAAGGTTAAAGCCCCCAATTTAACAGAATTTTACCTCCTGACATGTCTTTTTAGCAAGACACTGAATTCCTATAAAGCTGTGCGAAGCTGAGCCTGTAGTCGGAATTGAGGAAAGCAAATATTTGAGTACAAATAAATATCTTATTCGGTACAATTTCTGACAATAAACAAAATTATCTAAAATTATTTTTGATAAAATTAAAGCAACATTACATATATAAGTGCGATTTGGTACTCTTTTGCACTTTGGCACCCCTACAATTTCTTAGCGCAATTCACTGCTGTCATAGATATGGACCGTTGTACATGTGCATTTGTTATGAGTTGACAGTTTTGCTAACACAGCCAAAAATAAAGTGCAACATCCCAAGACAAAGCAAGACAGTTTATTACTTACTCGTCCAACAGTAAGAAGGCCAGCTCGGCATCTGTCTTGCAGACTTTTATTTTGCGAAGCTCTTGCCAACGACTAAAAGCCAGTCCTACGATTACTCTTTGTCTCTTGTCTCATGCCTCTTGCTCGGTCACTCTCTCTGTTTCTCTTTTTAGCCTCCTCCATCAATGTCCACTTTTCCTCTATCTCCATAGAACCTCCTGAGCGCCGCTCCACAGGGTTGCCAGGTCTGTGTGACAAAACCAGCCCAATGGCAGATCAAAACCAGTCCAACAGCCAATAAAAATGGTGCCATCAGGTGAAGAGCATAGACACGTATTGTGTGTGTTGATGTGGGCATGCATGTGACATGTGCTAGGTCCGTTATTAATGTAATTTGCATCCAAAATAGGTACACCTAACCAGCAGATAAATTCATCCTGCGGCAAGACTTCAAGAGTAGCTCAATTCTGCTGGCAGTCCTGCCATTCGGAGTTTGTTGCCCCCTTGCCAGGCTCCAATTCCCATTCCATTCCAGCCGCTTCCCATTCCATGTTGGATCGTCCCACTTGGGCCTGAAAACCTCCTTCTCCTGGCAGGCCAAAGCCCTTATGCTAGCTGTATAAACAATAACACTCCCCCAGTACTCCAAGCTCCCAGTCCAGTCCGGGCAGAGTCAGCTAGCTGCACAGCCACCTGAGCTAACAAACTAACAGCAGCTAACAGCTACATGTGAAGTGATGTGTCGATCAGGAAATTCTGAAAATCACAGATTTGAGGCAAAGCAGCCGGAAGACATCAGATGGAGACCCAGAAAACATTTTCTCCATAATATACAGTATAATTTCACCAAAATCACCACATAGTCTGTGGTGTGGGACATAGTATCGTTATAGATCATACCTGGCAACCTATGTTCAATAGTGCGAGACGATCAAAATGATTTTGGAGCGGATAGTTTTTTGTTTTTTTTTTGGCTTTTCATGCTTTTAGTAGAAGGGAAAAGAAAGAAAAGAAAGGGGTTAGAGACAGGGGATGGCCTGCAGCAAGGGGGCACAGGCTGGAGCCCATGGCTGCTGTTAGCCTCAGTACATGAGGCCTATGCTCTCCCAGCTGAACTACATGGGCACTCTTGAAGCTGTTATATTTTAGAAAATATTTTTTGGGGGGGTTTCTGACAGGAGGTCAGGGGAGCAGGGGAATGACATGCAGCAAAGGGTCATGGGTGGGAGTTGAACCCACAGCCACTGCAGAGGACTCAGAGATTTGGTGCATGGGGCAAAGGCTCTAACAACTGAGCTACCAGGCCACCTGAAGCTGTTATTTTAAGGAAAAATACTTACATATATGTTACTTTAAAGCGGGGCTGCACTTATTTTACACGCTGAAAGTCTGTTTAGAGGAGTACTATTGCATGTGAAAAAAGCTGTAGCCTATAAAACTTTTTGTAACTCCAGTGGGAGCTATCTGTGGTGTTGGTGATGTCACTTGAACATTGGTTGGGTTTGCAGACTAAGATACAAGTTTGAAAATGAATGAATGAAATCTGGGGGTGTGGAATAAAAAAGAAATGAGCCTATCAGACCTCTGTAGCCTGCTCCTCATCTGTGTTTGAGGGTCACTGCTCGAGGCTGCATTAGTCACTACTAGCATAACACACATGAATCTCTGACCCAACGGTTGGCGGTCAAGTTGCATTGTGGGTAATGTAGTTGCCAGGGTTTGACGAGGTAGAAGAATGAATGGAACAAAACTGGTTCTGCTGCATTGATTTTATTTATTAATTTGTTTTTTAATTGGGGTCTGACAATATAAGAGTGTGTGCGATGCTAAATCAGTGCAATACTCTTTTAACAGTGAGAGCTGCGCAGGTCTTGGTCGTAGCCAACTGTGTGACAACAGGTGTGTGTCCTTAGCTGACAGAAAACAAAATATGAACCTGAGCATTCGGAGTAAATATTTTTGGGAAGAAATTCTGGGACACCTGGACTTTTTAGAAATAGTGTTTGGAGTTCGAAGCTCGAGAACCTCTTTGAAACCCAAGTGGGCCTTGGTTACATTCCATTAAACAACTTGTAATAATAATAACACCACAGCATTAGTCATTCAAATTCCTTTCAAAATCCACGTATTTACATTTTTTGATGACAGTTTTATCTTCCTGCAGTGAGAAGTGTCAAAATATTGATGTCAATTAAAAATCAAACCAAATCAAATCTAGGAAAATGTTGACCGTAAACTTTAAATTGCTGTACCGTGGTATAATGAGCACAGCACAATGCACATCTGAGGCTGAAGCCGAGTCATGGTTGAAGGTTACTGAGGAAGATTACTGAGTCTGGCGGTGTTAATAAGGCTGTGTTTACATTCTGCGGCTCCGTGTTTAAGCAGACCTGAATGACCTGGGATTAAAGGAGGCTAGTGGTGGCCTGATGGTTGACACACACACACACACACACACACACACACACACACACACACACACACACACACACACAGACTCATACACGGATGACAAAGTGGTGCCGATGAGAGTTTGAAGGCTGCATTCAGGAAGTACTCTCATATCAGCGGCATAGCTGGAATGGTATGTATGTTCACATCAGACACAGCAGCTCCCTCATTAATTAAACTTATCATTAAGTAAATACTGCATTAAAAAGTGCATGTACACCCAGATAAAATATTAAAAACATTTTCAATGAAAACTAAACTAATTACACTTGGTTTACATCAAGTGTCACATTACCTCTTGTCGTACCTGATAAAGTAATCAACAATGCAAAAATGCAATGCTTCTGGGTAATCTGCTTTTAAATCAACTGAACTGTGGTATGAGGACCACAGGTTTGAATCTGATTATATTTGATTTCTGTTCCTTCCTGGACATGTTTTAAGGTATGTAAAAAAATATGCTATGGTATGATATTTATAAAATTTTGTTTGACATTGTTTTCCCATGTAAAAAAAAAAAAGCATATATACTGCATTTCCCCCTAAGTGATAAATTCTGGATCTGGTCTCACCATCTTCACCACTGCTGCTCATTTACTAGACTCAGTGGATTAACTTCTTAATGAGAGCCAGTGCAAAGCAATCTTTGGACTGATCAATACTGACTTCAAACTTGGAAGCTTTAAGTTTCACCATTTTTATATTTCCCTGCTGTTTATTTTACTGGTTAACCTGAAGTACTTGGCATTGCAGTGTTGCAGGGCTGTGGCTTTTAGTACTCCTGCAGACTGCCTGGGCGATGTTGGAATAATGTTGTAATATTGAGGGACGGTCGAGAGAAACTGTGAATGTTGAGCCTCATTTAAAAACCGGTTAAATAACCAGAGTCGTAGGTTGATGTGGGACATCATGTTGCTTTTTGTGGAACTTCACACTGCAATAAGCTCAGCTGGGTTTGTTGTTACATGAAAGCACCTCTGCTGTGTGATCCACGCCAGCATGTGTGTGTTTCTACCAAATGTAAATTTACTGATAGACATGTCCCCTGGTACACCGACTATTATATTTATATATACTTTAGGTTTTCTGCCAAATAAATGCTGTTGAGATGCCAAATCCAGGCCTTGTCTAACAATGACGATGAATCACATTACATTTACTAATTAACCTGCGGGGCAGGCTACTCGTCCCAAAACACATGTAGGCGTATACTTCATTTCCATTCCTGCTTGGAGCCAATAGAAACATCTGTTTTTTCAAGATATGTTCCATTACACTGCCAGTAGAGTGAAAAGAGATAGAATCATGTTCTGAGTGCAGTATACCTTACACTCAGAACAAAATGAGAAGAAAAAGGGATCCAAAGGGATTCTTCCTGATGGGCTGAGGTTCTACCTAGAATAATTTGCTTCTGAAGAATCCTTCTTTGAACCGAAGGTTTGTCAAAGATTGTTGAAATCCTTGAAGAACTCTTTCATCAAGAGTTCTTTATACCATGACATGAAAGCGTTCTTGGAAGAACCCCTTGGGTTTGTTCTAGTTAAAACCCTTGTGATATAAAAAGGTTCTTGCTAGACTCCCATGGGTAGGTTTTAGATAAAACTAACTAACTAACTAAACTAACTAACTAAAAGTAATATAAGGGTTCCAAGTGTAACCTTTATAAAAGGTTCTACTAGGAACCAAATGGGGTTCTCCTATGGGGACAAGCCAAAGAACCCTTTATGGTTCTAGTTGGCACTTCTATTTCTAAGAGTGTATTATTTTTGGAATACTGTGATTTAACACTGTCACTGCAATAAACAACAACAAAATAAAAAAAAAGACATTGATATAAATTGTAGGTCATATTGCCCACCCCAGGGTGGGTGGTGCAGTGGCAGTTTGCGGCAGGGGCAGGACCTTTCAGTGTGGAGCTTTCGTTTTCTCCTCATATCTGCGTGGGTTCTCCCCGAGTATTCCGGCTTCCTCCCACAGTCCAAAGACATGCAGATTAATAGGTGAACTGATAACTCTAAATTGCCCATAGGTGTGAATGTGAGCAGGAGTGGTTGTCTGTCTCTATGTGTCAGCCCTGAGATGAATTAGCAACTTGTCCAGGATGTACCCTGCTTCTCACCCAGTGTCAGCTGGGATAGGCTCTAGCTACCCCAAGGACCCTTCGAGGATAAGCAGTTATGCACTATGCATGAAATGAATGAATGACTGCCCACCCCTAATCTAAAGTAAAACATCCTCTAATACCTAAATCTGTTGTTATGTGAACTGGTTACCACTATTAAATGAGGACATTTACCTCTGCTCAGCAGTAAGTAGTGTCCATCTGCAGTGGTTTCAGATGGAGTTAGTTTTGATTATTGACAGCTTTTTGTGGCATGGGTTCGACCCGTGGCCTCAAAATGGAGCCATTGTATAACTTCAGAAGAAACCATGAGTGACACACTGGAGCTTTACAGATAAAACGGGCCAGATTTCACAATTTGTCAGACATGAATCCAAGACTTTGTCATTAGGTGTCTTTGTACCTGTGATCAAAAAAGAAACAGTCTTTTGTTTACATCTGATCCTGTATTCTCCCACCATACAAAAGCAAGCACTTAACACTGACCTCATCTATCATTTTGACATATTTTGGAACTGAACAATTGCCACTCTGCTCTAATGTTCCACTGTTCAACCTCAGGTGTCGCTCTGCTCGCACTTCACTACACCTGGCTGCAATGAAACACCAGCCCACAGGCACCTGCGCAGCCAGCACGCCGCAGATGGAGAGATTAATCACACAGCGGATGAATGTTGGTGATTTATGGGAAACTGTGACAGTGTGGTCATAACACACAGAAATGTATATGCGGGATGGCCTGGAGACTAAATGGTACTTAATGGGCCATTATTTGGAATTCAACGCTCGGACTCAAACCAAAAGGGGGTTCCCCTGTCTCTTCAGCAGGGGAACTGAGGGGAAGAAGCAGTCCCACATCCACTGCCTTTGATGGTGCTGTTACAAGTGATTCCCCCTCCCCCGTGTCCTCCTCCCCGTGGTTTTCCTCCTTTTCTTATTATTCCTGCTCCTTCCTGAGAGGACATATTCCCACACTGTGACCAGAACAAGTCTGGGTCCTTTCTGTCGTGACTTTGTCCACTTTCACCGCAGAGATACCCAGCAGCTTTATGGCTCTGTCGGGGGCGAGGTTGGAAGGGTAAGGGGCTCGCCATCCCAAGGGACCTCCACCCCCACCCCCATTTCTGTCCCAGCTCTCTACAGTCTTCCACATAACAGATAAACTCTGACAAATGGGTTTTGGCAAGTGGTTTTTACACACTCATGTGATACCAGCTATTACACTGGTGCTCCTCTCCTCTCTGCACTCTGCCCCCCTCCGGGTCCCTTGGGAGGACTCTTATCAATGTGAAGAAGTCACCGAAGGAAATGCCAACTTAACTTGAGGAGCCTGCACACTGCTGTTCATCTTCTGTCTACAGTGACAGGGGATTTGCAGTGGCAAGGGGGGCCGGCATGTCTCGTAACTATTAGGCAGCGCGCCTTGTGGCACCACGGATGGTGTGCTGCAAGATCTGCGTCGTGCACAGGATCAGATTACAGACCTCGGAGACAGGGCGCAGAGCATGCAAGCAACAGGATCAGGCCGAGCACGCAAGCATGGGAAATGTGCTCATGAATCGACAGACCTTTTTACTCTGGGCAGGAAACACAAATCTGCAGATGTTGAACAGCTGGAGGACATCAGGAACTACTGCATGGGAAATAAGTACTCATGAAATACAGTTCACACCGCTGAGTTTTACATCTAATAGCCTGTGAGATAGAGTGCTACTGTACTGTATACATTTCAAACTGCAGAGGTGGGAAGTAACTAAGTACAAATACCTTGTTACTGTACTTCAGTAGAACTCTCAGGTATCTTGAGTTTTTTTTCTGACAATTTTTTACTTTTACTCCCTACCCTTTAACACAGATATCTGTCACTTCTACTCCTCACATTGTCAAAACAAAGCTCATTACTTTAGTTTTAATATTTATAACATTTGAGTGGAATTATTAGTTGTTTTTATTTTTGCATCATTGCACGCCACCTTCCCAACATCAATATCATTAAATTTCAACCTGGGTGGACTGGTGAAATTTATTTAAGATAAGATAAGATAAGATATTCCTTTATTAGTCCCACAGTGGGGAAATTTCCAAAAAAAACCTAAAAGAGCCTAACAAGACAACAATTATTTAAAAGATGCAGCAAGATTGAAATGATGTAAAAACTGTGATGTGATAATTATGTAATAATACAAAAATAACATAAAAGACATAACAAGACATAACAAGATAAAACTGACATAAAAGATGCAACAAGATGAAAATGACATAGAAGACCTTACAAGGAAAAAACAATGTAAAAGACTTAACAAGACAATCAAACAAAAAAGCTGGAACAAGAAAAAAAAAAGAAGAAGTAACAAGAGAAAAGAGGGGGGTGAGGGTCAGTTAGCTTTGCACAGTAGAAATGTCCTTCAGAGGACTACTTTTTATTTTTATACTTTAAATACATTCCAGATGCTGTACTTTTTCACTTTTACTTGAGTAAATAAGTTTAATCTATTCTTCTAGACTTCTAGTCTTTTTTTATACAAGAATCTGTTCTTCTACTTGAGTAAAGAATGTGTACTCGTGACAGCTCTGTCAAACAGAACTGAACAAATTAGATTTTTGTAAGGAGAGGCACAGGAATTGATCTTCACTGTTTCTGTTTATGAGAAATTGTGTCCTTGTGTGCATATTCTTAACCTGAAAAAGGCACATTTGACAGTTGTTATTTATTTATTATTTATTTCCTGTTGTTGAAATGAGAAACTGCGGAAAGTGGAGCAGAGGAAGAGATGAGAGCACTTTGTAATTTCAAAGATGCAGGAAGATAAGAAAGGAAAATACTACACTCATTGTCTTGTCCAAAGCAGATGGTATCTGAGATGATGTGATGCATGCAAGCCAAGAGCGAGTCTCTCGAGATGTGAGGAACAAGTGAAAAACCTCAAATTAACAAGAAATGTTCATTCCCATGAACTGGCTGATGGAGGACAGGACAGATTATGCAATTGCATGCTTGTTTTTTGTCAGTTCCCGGCTGTTAGTTTAAAAGTCAGCATAATTTCATAATTATAATTTGTATGTGTCTGTTTCCTTTCATGAATTAATTTACATTTAATGGCTGTCAGTAAAGCAGCACCGCATTAGCTGTCAGAATCAGAAACATCTGTTACAGTGTGCACCACCCATTGCCGTGAAAGTCTGAGATTTGGGGGAACACGTAGAAAACAAGATGTTCGAAAGGATCAGGTCAGCTGCGGTCATTATCTGTCCAGCTGATGTTATTGTTTTTGTGTTTCTATTTAGACCAAAAATCTGCAAATGCTTCAAATACATATTTATGATTCTTATAAAAATCAAGAATAACATATCACCAGCATCCATCTCAGGCACATAAACTATGCGACCTCAATAGTACAATGAACACATTGAAGCTTCAAAGTTTTTGAAAGCCAGCAGCTGTGAAGTCATCTTTATCAGATCAGTGAGCATTTTTCTCAACACATTTTCAAACATTTTCAATAAAAGGAATAAACGTATATCATCACTGCTGATGTTATTAACAGAATTAAGAATGAGCCTTCAGAGACAGCAGACATTTTTAGGTTCAGCAGTTCACAAACTATGTTGTATTATTGAAAAAGGTTGCTGTAAATTTTTGTAGAAACTGGGAGCTGGATGTTTACTGTTTTTAAGAGGGTGGGAGGCAGAACACACCTGGACAGGACACCAATTTATAAAATAAATACATTAAAAACATTCCTTGACTAACTAATTTACTTAACCTACATGTCTTTGGACTGTGGGAGGACAGCATATCAATGGGATGAAAACCATGGACACTCCACACAGAAAGGCTCTCACTGGCCAGCAGATGTTGGATGTTGTTGCTTTGAGGCATTGATGTTCACCACTGAACCACCTTTATTCAACGTAATCAGTTTGGCTTTACACCTCTTCTTCTTCACCTCAACTTTTATATGAATATACTGTTTGATCAATCAAATTATAAACAACAGATAAACAATTATTGTATTTTCTCAAATAAAAGCCTGGTATCAAATAATGGCCGGGGCAGCTTGCCATGAAAAGATAAACTCTTGGTGTCGGTCTTTGCATGCCAACCAACACGCAGTACAGTCTAGACCTACTGTATATGTAAAGTTCCCTGAGATAACTTCTGTTATGATTTGGCGCCATATAAATAGCTTGGCTTAACTTCTTGTGACCCAACTTCTTCGTGTTTTTTTCCCCCCTATGATAACATTAGCTTGAAAATTCCTATGACTGCTGTTGTTGCACAGGTGAGCAATGCCCCTTTGGGCTTTTTTTTCATATGGCCCCTGTTACAATTTAAGGGTTTTCTGGTTTGGACCCAAATGCAGACAAACAGAGACAGAGCGGAGCAGTTCTGTGATATTTAATGAACAAAATGAAAAAACATACAAAAGGCTACATCAACTAAGGCAGGGAGAGTCTTCAATAAGACAGGGAAAAACCAAACACAAAAAACTTACTGAGAGAGCAAAGGGAAATCAAAGGCAACCAAAATAAAAAAATAAATAAATAAAAGTCCAGGGAAAGAAAATAATCCAAACAATCTGTTCCGGAGAAAAAACATAAGAATCAACAAGAAGCACTGCAACAGACAAGTACAAACCAACAACTAAGTAGGAAAAGACACATGATTAAATACACTAGGGAGAGGGAGGATAACAAGACATAGGTGAGGGCAGTCAAAGACAGGTGAAAATAATCAGTCATCAAAAAGAGCGGAGCGAGAAGTGACAATGAAAAACCCCAAACCATGACAGCCCCTTTACAGATACACAGATATTTACTTCTGACCATCTGTGTGTGAGTCATAAAGTAACTGTAAAACACTGGTTAACCACATTTAATTTCATAAAAATTCTCCAAAATAAAAGTCCCCTGGTATTTTCAGCAAAATCAGCAGCAATAACTCAGCATCATGTCTGTCTAGATGAAAAGGACTACAATGAACGACGCAGCAGCTAAACTTCAAACCACAGAGATTCAGTTAGAGACTACAAAAGTGCTGAGAGCTGAACACACAGACTTTTAAAACTGTCTTTCTATCTGCTCTCCTGCACAGACATGAATTGAGGCTTTTCCCTCCCCGCTCACATCAGAAAATAAAAAAAACAGGGGCGGTGATGATAGCAGCACCATTCTGAAAAAAATCCTGAGATTTTCAACTAGAAGTGCTCGGAGTAGCCACACAAAAAGGTCACTCGGGCACAGTGCCTTTTCTCTAGGCGGCTGCATGCCACTGCAGATGGCCTCTGCTCTTTGGAAACAATTCAAAAAAGATGCTGGTGCTCTGAAAAAAATACCCTGTGGACACTGGCCCTTATGCCACAGAAAGAAAGTAGTGCCTATATGAAACGGCTCACAAAAAGGTCTGTGTATTATCTTAAGTAATGATTTCTGTAAATAGACACTGCTTCTCAGATTTTCAAATGTATTTTTTGGCACTTTGAACACCACAAGCTGAGTGCCACTTATTCCCATTATACTGGAGAGAAGGCAGACATCTCAGCGACTGATATCTCCAAAACTTGGCATCTCAAACCAAAACAAACTAGACAGATAAATAGCACTACAGGCTGGTGGTTGATCTTGGGGGGAAACTCTCCCTTTAGGGAAAATCAGCCAACACCAGTCAAAGAAAGAAAATTTGACATGTGATATACAGCATATCCCTTAATGTCTATGTGCACTGAAGCCAGGATATAAGTTGGGTCAGCAGACAGAGTGATGTCATCTGTGATGTGAGCATGTATTTAAATTTCAAATGCGTCACATGTAAATCACCGAATGAGATTTGAGAAATTGTGCTACTTAGGATAATTTCAGACTCTCATTTGGGCAGATTTCAGTCCATTAAGTAATAAATCTCAAATAACCTTTTTAACTTTTGTATCTCTGGGTCACTCACTCTAAAGTATGCTGATATTACATGCAACTGTCCCAGCCTGTCATAAGTACTATTGATTATACAGTATGTTGTATGCTTTATAGACAGATTCTATATCACTGACTGATAGAAACTGGGGTCTGGACTCTGGGAGACTTGGCAATCGCTATAACATCTGAAATTACTCCTAATCTCAGTTCCCAGAAAGCAGTTGGGAAATGTCGTCTTGCTGTGCAGTTGGAGTACTCTGACTCCTTCAGCCAGTAAATGATGCTTTTTATAAGGTGCCAGTGTGATAACTTTTGGCATGCATAAGGAAGTCTGGTCAATTCACAGTAAACACTGATGCTGCAAGCTGTGCTGTAAGAAGCAACATTTTTTTTTAAATGACTGAGTTATGAGATTTCTGGATATACAGGGATGTGGATATATACAGTACAAAGGTTCATAAGCCCTTGATTGTAAGGCCATGGAGTTCATAGTTAATTTATTGAACAGTCAGGTAGTAAATATTTGCACACTTAAAGAAAAATAGGAACACAGCTGACTCTTTAATGCATGATATAAGATGCCTGAAGAAGATGTTCAAACCTGAGCACAAGGATTCTACCTTAAATTTAATTCTTAATACCATGTTTTATGTGTTCTCTGCGCTCTGTCTTCATGGCAGCTCTCATTCCAGTTCATAAAATGAAGAATGAAAGCTTTAAATCTAAATCCCCCAAGGGAGGTATAAATAGACAGCCTTTTTAGTCAGACACCGTCTTCTCTGTCTTGCAGAATGTAACTGCTATTCTCTGTTACAGTAAGTTGTTTTAAAAGAATGTTGGCCTCCCTCACTTGGACTTGACTTGCATGTTTTATTCATGTCCATTGCCGTTGCATGACAAAAGTGACATAATACCATCTGTTTTGCAAGTGTTGCACATGATAATAAATAACCTCTTTACAGTCATGCT
>JAJHUR010112472.1:0-10252 GCA_027495735.1 Lutjanus campechanus | reverse complement strand
ATAGTATTCATCAAATACATACACCTTCCACAGCATCTTCAAACCTCATATATCCTTTTTTTTCACTGAAGCGTTTGAATGTGCCTGAATGAAAGCGATCCAACCTCTGTATCTTAAAGGGATCATTCAGATAATTTGAAGTGGGGTTGTATGAGGTATCTATCGATGGTCAGTGCATTAACTGCAGTAGATGGAGGTCAGTGCGCACCCAGTTTGGAGAAGCAGAGAGGAGCACCAGCACAGAAGCTAAGCAATGAAATGCTGTGGTCGGCATCAGCAGCAAAAGCTATTTTAGCCACTTAAAGCTATAATATGTGACATGTCTGCATTAAAATGCGGATACATGCTATATATTTTGTTGCGCTGTGCACTTACGTTATCCCAAATGTTACCAACAACGTTCAAACAGAGAGAAATTCATTATTTATTCAGGGCAACAGTACATTTCCTGCTAGCCTTTGCTAGCTAGTTGCTATAACTTCCAGGGGAAAAAATGGTTGCGTTGGATACATCAGAGAGAGAGGAAGGAAACTGGCACACATGACTCTACGTAATGTGAATCTGACTTTAAGTTTACTTCATCCATTGATATGATTTCTTCCTGAGTCATGTCAGACGGGAAACTCTCACTATGTTAGCCAAATATCGCTCTCTCCAAAGTGACCGGACCCCTTAAGAAAAACCTCTAATCTTATCTTGCAGAACATGGTAGTTGCTGGTCTACCACTGCCTCAGTCAGTTAATTTGTTTGTGTTATTGTGTGACTTTGTTGAATCAATCAAATTGAGGCAGTGGTAGACCAGAAACTCCTGCGTTCCGCAAGGTAAAACTACGTTTTTTTCTCAATGGAGTTTGGTTGCTTTGAAGAGAGGAATATTTTGCTCATATAAAGCAGTTTCCTGTTGGAAAAGACTGTCTGATGACAAGGTTAGGCAGTGAAAATATTCTACATATAGCGTACACTGAAACACTTAGCAGTTCATTGCTTAGCTTCTGTGCTGGTACTAGTCTTAGCTTCCTCAAACTGGGGCACATGCTGACCTCCATCTATTGTAGCAAATACACAGACTCTTGATAAGCACCTCATACAACCCCACTTCAAATAATTCAAGCTATCCTGTAAAAGAAGACACAAGGATGAAACTGAGGAAAAAATATTAATAATAAATAATAATACATTTTATTTAAAGCGCCTTTCAGGACACCCAAGGTCGCTGTACAGAAAATATAAAAACAAAAATATAAAATACAGAGACAACATACAATAAAAAGGGAGAGGGGACCATGTGAAGCAGTTTATAGAGAGTAAGCAAGACTGAACAGATGAGTTTTGAGTTTGGATATATTGTATCATCGCATTCAATTACGCCTTATCCAAAAAGAGCCATATTCTAAGTGCTGAACATTTCTGTCTGACTTCTGATACTGAATGTAATACCATGCTTAAATGGGTCTTTCATTCAGTCTGAATTTCACACCTGAAAAAGACTTCAGGAACTAAATGGACAAGTATGTCTGAAGCTTTACCAGCGCTAGAGACACTGTACCGACTGTCAAAATCATAGAGGAATTTAGTAGAATCAACTAATCTCTTCTTATTAACAAAATTTCTAGTGTTTCTTTTCAGAACGCTTCAGTACTTACAAACGTGGAGGTCTTCTAACTTTAAGTATTTTAATTTGAAATGATGAGTTGAATGAATGTGCTGCACAGAATTCAATCGACTGGCTGAAGAAAAAAAATTAAGGAGGCTTTCACACCAGGTCCAAGTGCAGTTGGTCTCAAAGAAAGATAACCGTACTAAAAGAAGGAAGTGGACTGCTTTGGGATCATGCGATTGGCCAGCTTTCCACTTGGCAAAATAATCGTCAGGAACATAATATGAAAGCTGACCAGAAAGAGTGGGGAGTGAGACACAATCGTACTCAGGCACAATATGAGAGCAATTATACCTATTTCATTTAGGAGAACCACCTACATTTCTGAAGAATCATGATCGGCAAATTAGCAGACTTCCCAGCATGCACTGTGTGCGAGTTAAAACTCTAGTGAGACCAAAAAATATATGATGAAAACGTTAAAGATAAGTCATGTTTTTTGATCATGTAAACGGAATCCAGTTTGCAGTGTTTTTGGTTCAATGCTTCAATTTCCAGGTTCCATAATATCATAGTAAATACATGGTAATTACCAAGTAATATATTTGAAATGTCTTAGAAATTACTTTCAAATTATCCATAAATTTCATGTGATAATTAGCAAGTCCTGTTTTCGTGTAGTGGCTGGTAATTACCAAGTAATATATTTAAAATTTCATAAGTATGTGGTAATTCGCAAGTGTCGTTTTTATGCAAGTGGGTGGTAATTACCATTTTACATATTTGAACTTTCTTTGAAATTATCCGAGTACACGAAAATGGTACTTGCTAATTACCACATAATTAACCATAAAATTTGCGGGTGATTTGTGGATAATTTCTTAGAAATTTTAAACATATTACTTGGTAATTACCACCTATTTACCATGAAATTATGGAACCTGGAAACTGAAGTGTTACCAAGTAAAATTGAATTAATATCAAGTTCATTTGACTTGAGAGCTTTTGTTTAGAAACATTGCTCTAACGTGCCTTCAAATTTTAAAGCAGCACTCAACTTTTTAAAAAAAAGTTGAAACAACTAGTTTATTTTTTACAGTGAATAAGGATCCAGGAGTCTGATACGATGACTCATTTGATAATCCATACCCTTCTAAGTGCAACAAATAAATTGTCAAACAACAGCTCAGGGGAAATTACCAAAAGTGAGGTTATCAGCAGCTTTATTTCGTGCTTTTGGGTGACTTTTTCTTTGTAATAAAACAATGACATCCTGCGCGCCATCTGCCTCTTTTAATGACCCGTGAAGTAATAACAAGTAGGCATGAATGATGCTGAGAGAAAGGATTTAATCACAGTATTTTCCATGCATGCTGAATGGAAGGGACGTCAAAAAGAAATAACTGAATCTCAGACTGCTCCCCATAAACTGCAAATACTTAAAACATTCTGTTGTTTCGCCTGAATCGAATAAGCCTCTCATTGAGGAAGGGGTATTGTTCTTAATGTGAGCACATCGCATTGACTCCCAGCTAAAAAACAAGCACTCCAGCCTGCCTAATGGAGTGATAACTGCTGCAAGCATAACCACAGAAACTGTATTTGTGGTGTAATGCAGTTTCTTGACTATTTGGACACGGCGGTGATAGCAGAGAGGGCCCCAGATTTGACTCACCCCTTCAGCCGAATACACCCTTAAATTGGGTTAAACAAACACGTTCAGCCCCTGTGACACACAGATTACAGCCTCGGCCCCTTTGCGCCAGCGGCGGCCAGGTGCAGTGATTTGTGTGATGGTGATGATAGGGGCTTTTTGAGAGGGGACACGAGGGTGGTGCAGATTGCTTCGAATAGGGTCAGCGTGATTGTAACGACAGTGGGAGGACCTGGATCTGGAGGGCGAGAGAGGGGATAAAAAAGAGGCACACACTGGAAGTTAGTGGCTTGTGCTTGGGTGATAATGCGTCATGTGTGTGTGCGCGTTGTGTTGTGACGAGCTGAGTGGTTCTGTGTGTGTGTGTGTGTGTAAATATAGAAGTAGGGAGCTCCCATGCAGACAGATGGAGGCAAGGTAATTGTGTTTCACCCTGCCTAGTCTCTCTTCTGATGAGTTACTGCACACGGCGCTTGACCAGCGGGTGGGTAGAGGGAACCACAGGAATTAGAGAGGTAGCAGGATACCATTTAAACATCACAGTGTGTCTGGAAAGGATGGCGTGGTTTGAGGCCCCCCGTTGTTTATGTGGCCTGTAAGCCCCCATTTTGCCATTTTCTGAGCGCAGCGTGTCTTGTTCCTTTGTGTACATACAAGTTAATGGTTCTCATCAGTAGTAATTGGTATGTATGGACAGTGTACAGCGCAGCCTGATTCCTGTTTAATGCTGATGTCTGGCTGCAGCTCACAACCCCCAATTATCTGCCAATAAAAGTCTTGTTGGTTTTGCTCTGCCAATCAAAACCATACTAATAACATAAATATGAATGCTCTATTATTATTATTGGCAAAATATTTTGTGTTTTTTCTCTCTCTCTCTCTGGTGTAGCCTGGATTCTATGGTAGCCCATTTTGAGAAGCTAAGTCATTATGTTGCAATATTTAGTGCTTATTTTGAGATATTAAGAAATTATTTTGACATAGTGTGTAATTTTTTTGAGATACTAAGTCATTACTTTAAAATCATACTTATCATTTTGAGATACTAACTATTTTCTGAGATATTAAGCCATTATTTTGATATATGAACACATTATTTTCACAAAGTTTCTCACTATTTTGAAATAGTAACTCATTAGTCTGAGAAAGTTTCATTTAATCATTATTTTGAGATACTCTTTTGAGCTATTAAGTCATTATCTTATGATAAGATTAAGTCATTATTTTGAAAGAGTTTCTCATTATTTCAAGATAAGTAAATCATTATTTTGAGAGTTTCTCATTACGTGTAGGTACTAACCCATCATTTTGTGATTCCAAGTCACTGTTTTGAGATCACAGGATCTTTTCTTTCCCGCCTCAACGGGAGAGATGAGCTTCCATAGGATTCTCTGCCCAGGTAACTGGATTACTTCATATTTGTGTTTGATGGCTCTTGACACTGATTGGAGAGGTTGCGTGTGCAGGAGCAGCCGCACCCCGCCAGCCATGGAATTCAGCACCATCATTTTGGCTGCATATTCAGTCAGTGTTAATATTTGCAGCATGGCGCAGCAGGCCGCAGGACTGATCGATAACAGGGAGGCTGGAAGGAGAGACTGACAAACACACATACACATGAAACATCCTGCTTACACCACACACACAACTCCTCAAGAGTTCTTTGCAGAAGGTAATGGGATTATGGATCAATACGGAATTGTAAAGACTGAAATAACCCTCTGATCTGAGGGAGTTCTTCCTTGAATGTGGCAGTACAAGTGTTTGTGGCGACTTCAGCACTGTGAGGTGTGACATAATATCTGTATTAGTCATGGATTGTTATGCTATTTTCCCCGAGAGAATATCATCTTGTACATGCCGTTCTGGTTTTCACTTAAAGTCCATGCAGACCCAACACTTGTCTGAAATTGACCAAACGGCTCCACTGAATGGAAATCAACACTACAGCTCTTTAGCAGAGACTTGCTGTGTGAAATGTGAGCTACAAAACAGGCGTGTCGACTTGCGAGAGGGAAAAGGCATGAGAGTGAATTACTTAAATAATGCTTAGTTAATTAGTCATGGAGTTTTATACTCTGTAATTTGTGCACGTTTGACAGCCTCCAACATCAGAACAGTTTGGATTTTGACATCTGGAATTCTTGCAGTCAGCTACTTCAATACAGAAAAATCACAATATAATATATAGAAATATTAACCAAATATATTTGCAGAGAAATTCAAAGTACAGTTAGGTAAAACTTTATTTGAAGTGGTGTGCATAAGACTGTCATTACACTGTCATAACTGTGTCATGACACCTTATAAACGTTCATGACTGTTGTCATTAAGTCTTATTTGGTGTCTTATGTCGTTTTTAATGCAATGTTGACATTGTTTGGGATGTCTTTGTTATGACAACTCGACTTTAACGAAGACTACATATCCTGTCAACGTCTTTGTTATGACAACCTGACATTATCAGGCTTAAAGACACTGTTTAGCTTCATGTTTTAACATTACAGTACATTAGACTGTTATATGCGTTTGGTTTCAACACTGGCCACCATGAGACTATTAGAACTGCGTCATGAATATTTTTCTTGACCTCAAGGTGGTACATTTTGGACTTGTCATAAACATGTCATTAAGTTATATTACATTGTCAAATCCTTTCATAATGGTATCATGAATAATTTCCTGGACTACAAGAAAAGTGGTACCATTGTGACTTGTTATAAAGATTATCTGTTTGAAGGCCGGTTTGATGACAGAGTACAGTGCCAAGGTGATTCAGAGTTAGCTGATGGAGAGACAGTGGTTAGCTAGATTACTTGTTGCTAAAGTTGGCTAAACGGTTTCTGCTTTTATCTGGAGCTGGCTTTAGCTAGTTAGCACAGCTAGCCATGGAGATAGCCATGTAATTAGCTGATACCAGGAGCCAAACCTGGCAAGAAAACCACCTTGGTACTGTATTCCCTGGCAAAGGTCACCATCAGTCTCAGACGCTGTGTTCAGACTTGTTCCAGTCGGGCTCTCCAGTTCAGCCAGACTCAGCTAGAAGCAAGTTTGTTTACTCCTTAACCAGTTCCATCGTCTGCACCAGAAAAAAAAAAACTATGTTGTTGATTCATAATGTTATGTTATCTATAATATCATTCTATATTGAAGCCTATATACTCTTTTGGGTAGTGTTACCTTCTCTATCAAAGTGACAAATAGCAACATATATTTGTGAAGATCAGGAGGATCAGAAACACATTGCTGCCTGTAGAATTTCTATAATATTTCTATGATCATTCACTAGCATCTGTGCTGCTGAAAATACCCCCAGACCCATGGGGGTTAGGGTCACCCTAACCCTCCCACTGGGTCATACATCAGACCGGCAAGACGTCATCGAGCACCAGTCACCAAGACTGTGCCCCCTTCTGGGGTAAAACATACAAATCTATCACGATCTCTGGTTCCCCAGCCTACCTAGAAAGGAAAGAGATTGCTAAAAGAGAGCAATAAGAATGTCTGAGCCTCCAGAAGATGACAATTATTTATTTTGACAGAGGTGTTGTTTCCTTTTTGATGACAGTACATATGAGTTAGCTAATTTATGCTCATTAAGAAACTGGAAACAACTGATTTAATAGCCATGGCTTCACACTGAGATATGAGGCAAATAAGACGCCTGAATAGTCACTGTCTGTCCAGTTGTCTATAAACTGCTTTTCTTATTTACAAAAAACACTTACCTGGTAATTCAACATTTGCAGTGTCTGGACATTGTGTTGGCTCATTGATTCACTTGGACGGGGTGAGACTGAAGACTGAAGGAGCATGACGACCTTAATTTATTAATGCATTGAGAACGCTGAGGTTCAAACAAAGTCATAAAAAAATAATTAGACACATCTATAAAACAAAGGTCTGTTTAAGTTGGCATGAATTCATACAAACCTCAAAATTGTAATTCAAAAACACGTACAATTACAGTTTTGTTTATGGGATCTTAGGTTTTCTGTCCCCCAGACGGGGGCACGGCCATGACGTTTTTTGGCGAAGCACTACTATGTGTTGGTCCAATGTCCCCCCCTCCTCCCGCTGTTAAAAATTAACATGTCACCTACTGCATGTTCCAGCAGCACTTCAAGGCTTGATGCACTTCAGTTTGAGGAGCTTTTGTCCAAGGTCAGTCCTCGAATTAAAAAGAATGGCACCAATTCTCCAGAGGCAATTGTTCCCATTCTGAGGGAAGGCCATGTGCTTTTAACAAACAAGCATCATATTGTTTGATCACACAATCAGTGGACCATTCACGTGTTTGCATTCAGAAGTTATCATCTAACATTACTGTCCTTGAATTTTTGTAGCAGTGTCACTACATATTTCTCTTTTCCTCCTTGGAGCTTGGTCTGATCGAAATACATTTTCTTACAACTATAATAGAGCATTTAGTTATTCAGAAAAAGGCATATTTTATTAAATTATAGATTTTATGCTTCAGATTTGGTACGTCCACTGTTCCCCAGATTGTTCCGCCAGTTGCAATCTTTGACTGCCTGGTGGACGAGGTCATGCCTCAACCCACCAAGCGAGCCATTTCTGAAGGCTTTTTGTGTGTGTTGGAACTTTCCAAATTGACTTGGGTCCATTGATGAGAAACGTGGTCATCAAAAGCTCCTCCCAACCCATGGAAAGACCGGGAGAGTTTATCCAACTCCAGGTTTTTTGAGGGACGATCAAACAGTGCCTGGAGCTGAGCATCAAGGGAAAGTCCCCTATGTTCTCCCCACTGAAGAGGTGTTTGATGCGTCCTGTCCCTGGCACCAACACCTCAAGAGAAAGCAGGATTTTATACTACCATGTCAGTTGTGCCACATTCAGAATTGAGTGCGGTGCTGTTTTGTCCTCGGTGTGAAGGATGTATCAGCGCATCTTGATGCAAAAACACTGGACAAGTGTGTCTCGTCATCTTGTGTCCTCCACAATGTCATCTGCATCCACACTGCAGAAGAGAAAGGATGGGCCCCCACACTCTTGGAAATAAAGGTACTAACTAGAACCTAAAAGGGATCTTTGGGTTGTCCCCATAGGGGAAACTTTTTTGGTTCCTGGTAGAGCCTTTTATAATGGTTTCACTTGGAACCCTTTCAGAGAGTTTTACCTAGAACCCAACATAGAAGGTTATAACCACAAATGTTTCTAGCATCTGCGAAAGGTTTTACCCAGAACCCACTATGAGAGATTCTAGCGGAGAGCGCTTTTGTTCCACCCAGAACCCTATCTGGGGTTTCTGCCCACCACCTTTACACCTTCTAAGGCTGATAACAAGAACCCATCCAGGGGCTTCCAACCCTTTGTTATTCCAAGGGTTTTATCTAGAACTCATCCAGGGCGTTCCACGGAAAACTCTTTTATATTCCAAGGGTTTTATCTAGAACCCACCTATGGCTTTCTACCATTTTGTGTTCTTAGGGTTTCATCTAAAGCCCACCCAGGAGGTTCTACTGAGAACACTTTTATATCATGGTAAAAGAAACCCATGATGAGAGAATTGTTCCAAAAACAGTTCTTTGGAATAAAAGGGTTCTTAATATGACCCTTCGACTTACAAAGGGCCTTTGATGAACCATTTCTCCAAAAAAGTGTTCTTTAGAAACAAATGGTTTAGTAGAAGCCCCGGAAAGAACACTTTTAGAACCCTTACTTCTAAGAGTGCACTTCAGTCAAGATAGAACTGGCCGATGGCCGGACTGTCGCTGTAGCTTGTCTTCAGCACCAAGCAATCGAACGTTCTTCCAAGAGCCTTTCACTTTTTCCTCAAAACAAATCTCGCAGATCCATGCACACGTGTCTTAAAACGTCAGACTTTTACATAAAATGCAGTGGACCGTGTCAAATCCGGGTCAATGCTTCAAATTGATGTGTGACCTTTTATAGGAAGTGCTGCGTGTGTGCATCGAACGTATACATGTTGCATGCAAATGCGGGTTCGATGCCTCTTCCCTGTCATTCAGTTTGTTGAGATAATGGATGACTCTCATGTTGAGACAACATAATGATGGTTTACCCAGTAGTGTTCTTTCAAAACCTGTCAGATTAGCGTGTGAGTGTTACATGTCTCTTACTGTATGTCTCCAGAATCATCTCCAAAATCAGCAGATTAAAATTTGAAACAAGCAGCACAGGCTCATTAATATCATACACTGCTGTGGCAGATGTGGACTAACTGTACCCTGGTCAAGAGGATTTGACTGGTGATGACCCGGGCTGATCTGGAGGTGTAAAATAACCGACACACAGATCAAGATTAAAACCGCACGGACAAGAAGCGAAAATAGAAATAGACAGTGATGAATAGAATTAAGCAAGACATCAAAATTAAAACAATAAAACAATGAGCTATTACAGGTTAATAAAAGTCAATAAAATAGATGAACTCAAGGGGTTAAAAAAAATATGAAAACCAGTGATTAGGACTCAAAAATTTGACTTTTTGAATTCACTTTAAAACTGATGATGGTGCCAGAATCTTAAAATCAATTCTAAAACTGAGTTGTTGGCAGCCAACAGCTTGTTTTTTTTTTCCGGCAGACCAAACATGAGAACACCAAGAACAGTAGACAGTGCATTTGAAATATAAAATCGAAATAATTTTAAAAAGTACTGCCTGGCAGTTGTTCAGTTTCATCATGATGGACTGGGGCACTGGAAAAAAGTGATGTATTGCTGGGAAGTGCTATGCAGTCAAAAATGTGATGTAAATGTCAATAAAGCATGCACTTGGCAAATAATTGTGGCCTATACCGTCCCTGCTGGGTTTCCATCATATTAGAGGGTAACAACGACACTATGGTGGTGGCAAAGGTATTAAATTGCACTCTATGTGGCATTAAAAGTCTTAAATATAGCTCGGTGAACCTTGTAGAAGCACTGAGGTGTAAATATGTCTGAAAATAAAAACAAACCATAATTTCAGTTGAACAAATCAGCTTCTGTGAGGGTAAATATATATATATATATA
>JAJHUR010112471.1:46384-75680 GCA_027495735.1 Lutjanus campechanus | reverse complement strand
AAAGAGAACATAAGCAAGCAAAGCTTTGTCTAAAATTCTCGACCAATAAAACCAATGTTTCACAGTTCTCTCTCAGTAAAACTAGTCACAGAGGTATAAAATTTTCATTTCAGTCAATATTAATATCAGAATCCTTGATCATTTTACTTTTAATGAAGACCAGGAGGAAAATTGAATTTGAATTGAATTTAACCACTTTATTTTGAATTTAACTGCCTTACTTTGAATTTAACCACTTTATTCATCAGACACACACACACACGCACACACATACACACAAAGTGCTATACTGGTGAGCTGGCCTGTCCCTCCTTATTAACAATTACCTCACTGGCTTCGCTCATTTTCTCACTCCATGCTGTTTCTGATGTCGTCAATGGTGTAAATGAGCAAGACATTTGTTAAATGATTGGCTGTTTGATTGTCACTTGTAGCACACTCCATTATCAATGAATATGATGTGCTATTTATGAGCTAGAATGTATTCATTACGTGCTTTCATGGTAGTTTGCATTCAGTGCATGTAAGTGAAACTATTCAACATTTCATTGAGTGATTTTCTTATTGCCATTGATGAACTGGATGCTGTCTATAGATATGTCTTGAGCCCGACAAATACTGGATTGTTAGGGCCGATACTGATATGAAGGAGTGAAAAAAATTCCAGTATCAATATATAGGCCAATATTCTATAATTTGACAAGACTTGACAACATTTTGTAACTATGTTTTGAAAGGTGCTATAAAAATAAAATTAGACAGTACATACTGTATAGTGTACTTTTGTTTGTATTTTTATAGTTAGAAATATATTTCTGTAAGCAAAAAAAGTGACATATGACATATCAATATTGTTTTATTGCCCAGTCCTGCATACAATGCTAGACTGAGGCTAAAAATGAAGATTCAAAAGTGTTTTAAAACATATTCCATTTAGAGATTCCTCTATAGATGTCACAATCTGATGCATAAAATCTTACCAAGTGTCAAAGAGAAAATACCACATAATATAAATGAATGTGGACAAAGACCTACTTATTCTATAACAAATACTAAACGTAAAATAAATGAGACCCCATTTTCCCTGTAACCCTCCTCATTTAAAAATAGTTCACATGCAGCTACATTAATAACAGGTGTACTAAACATCAACCAAAGTCATCTGTGCCTGTCAAATGATCTAAGTTTTTTAACCCCGTCGAGGATGGAAAGGCTGTCTGGGAGGCAGACGACAGCTTGGACTGAGGGTGTGATGTGGCTGATCTGATTGCGTAAGAGATTCTCTATTCTGTTAAGCCCCCTGCCCCATGCTGGGCTTCTGTTCCCCCCTGGGACCATATGGCAGAGTCTGATCACAGCCAGTTCACCTCAGCTACGTACTGTTTAGATAATGAGCCTAATGAGAGAAACTAAAATTGTGTCTGTTTCACTCTGGTATTGCCTTCTGTGTTATAGTTCTGTCATATAGGGGTTTTGTCATATTTCTCAAGTTCCATGACACTCAAAACTGTGTGACATCATGAGCATGCATGAGTTTGACCAGGAGAGGGGGCTATAACACCATGTATCAGCAGACATTTACACTTCTGTAGACTGCATATTACTGTCCTGTGAATTAGAACTCAGTTGGATTAGAGGAGATTTAGAGAACCTTTGTCCTAGTGAGCTTTTGAGACACTGGCCTCCCCAATAGTTTTTTTCTGCAGGGTTATAGTGTGCACAAACTAAATGCCAGGTGGTCAATTGTCAATTGTTGGTGAGCTCTTAGTGTTTGTGTTCCTCCCCCTGCTGCCCAGGAATATGAAAATGGTGGATATTGTAACTCAGAAAATGCCCTCAGAGAATGACGTGCATGTGGCAAGAAGCTTTCTTACGAAGATTTTGCGAAGTTCCATGAGGTACGCTCCTGTCTGTGGCTTCATCGTAATCAGTAGTACTACCTACTCCCTTTGTTCCACTCCTTGTGCCCATAATCATGTTAATCATTCATCTAGTAATAATATCATCTTCATTCCTCTCATAGCAACTCCCCCTCTCTCATGGTTTATTACCTGCTCTCCTTGGCATGTCTCTTTGGATTGTCTTGTGGTTCATGTCATTAGATGAATGATACAGTGTGCATCCCATTTGTACCGCATGCAGTACTCTGTCTGTGATATGTATACGTATGTCTTTGTGTCTAAATTGTAAAAAAAATTAAAGTTTATTTCATTTACGTGTGTGTCATTCTATGCTGATATGTTCTGTTCACATTTTCATAACATGCAATTCAGAAAGAATCGCTTTAAAGGGTATGTTTGAGGGTATGATAAAGTTCTTGATTAAAAAAACAACTTTTAAACAGTTTCTGTCTGTGGATGTTGGATGGAGTACATCAAACTTGTTGTAAATCACTGCCTTCATAAAAGCAGCAAAACAAGTAAATCTTTTACTTGTTGAGTTGTAGAAGAAGAACATACTGTTTTCCATAAGGGGCTGGTCTCTAATCCAGTCTGTGTTTTTTTGCCCTCTCTGCAGGCGGAATGAACCCATAAGCAGGCCTCACTCCTGGCACTCTACCAAGTTCAACGAAAACCAATCAGAGACTGCCAAAACACAGTCTCCACCCACGCCAGTCTGGCACACCAGATATGATGCAAGGTAACTCTTGGATCTTGAAGTTTGCCTCTTCAGTCTCAGTGTTCAAGCACTTTAGATGAAAAGTATATGATAATACTATATGCTTATAAAATGGGTTTTCCAATATATTTACAACTCAACACAGCTATTGACCCTAACCCTCTAACAGCCCCGATCTGCTTCATTCTGCTGCAGATACTTTATAACTGGGTTGCACCAGTCATAGAGTATCTTAAATGCACCATTTAATCAACGATTAGATCTAATCAGAGTTTAGCAAAACTGGGTTTAAAATGAGTAAATCCAGATTTTAAAATGAAACAGAGCTCTGTTGCACATTTTTTAAATAATATCTGGTCAGTCATTCCAAGTTAATTGATTTAAACCTAAATTGAAAAGTGTTTAATCAGTATGGAGATGCTTATTTACAAAAAATCAAAGTAAATAAATAACAAATTCAAGTGTTACTGGGACCTAGTATAAAGTATAAAAGAACGGGAATAAACTGTTAACTTTCGGCTGCTCTGTATTCCTTAACAAAATGTCACATTGTTTGCTAGCTAGCTAAAAAACAAAACAAAACAAAAAAAAACTTTACATTGTTTACTAGCCAGCTAAAAAGTTGGGTAGTCTAGTTAGCCTACCCATGATGGCTCAGTCCATCTCAAAAAGAGATGCATTATAAAGGTTAGACTTCTTCAAGTGTAACTTTAAAGTTAATACTGGATCATATTTTAAATTAGATTTTAAAATTTTGGTGCAGTAGAATTAAATTTGGTCTGGGTTAAGGCTAAAGACTGAGGTTTAAAGAGAAATTTTCTTTTTTTTTTCTTTGTTAATTGTAAACTAGTTTAAACATTTGGTGCAACATGAGTAACAAATTTAAAAGTAATCCTTGCCAGTGCAACCCAGCCAGTGTTTTCTGTTTGTTGTCTCGAACTGTTTTGACTGATGAAAATATATTTTTTTCCATGTAAATTGACTTATGAGTTGATGTTCTGCAAGATAAACTTTTGCAGCAACAAAACTTTTTATTGACAATGTTATACCCCTATATATTGTAAGTACAAAAAGATACATTTAATAGGCTTTAAGCTTTCTTTGTTAATGTGGCCAAAAAGCTGACAATTAATTGGATCTAAATGTGACTGCCAGCAGACGTAACTGTATAGATTTAGATACCACAATTCATAATTTTATTAGCAACATATAAGTCCTTATGTAAATGACTATTTTTGCAGAGAAAAAGTTGATGTTTGAATTTTCACCCTTGCTCCTTTGCTTTAACCTCCAGCTCATCCTCGACTGATCTCTCCTCTGGCTGGGAGCAGACAAATCTGCGCAGAGTGTCTGACCAGTTCAGCTCCCACGGCAGCATGGACAGTCTAGAACATGTTTCACACCCGTACCCTGCTGGTCAGCTGTCACCTGCCAAGTCCAACAACAGTATGGAGCATCTTGGAGGAGGGAAACGAGACTCAGCCTACAGCTCCTTCTCCACCAGCTCCAGCACACCAGACTACACCCTCTCAAAAAGCAATGCTGCCTCGACTGAGAACATGCTCTATAAATTCAGTCAGTGGGATGCCGGAGGAAAGCACAACAACGGCAGAAATAGCCAGAGCTTGACTGAGGGAGTCAAACAGGATGACAGGGTGGCGTACTTCCAGATGCCAGGAGTGAGCGGAGGATGCGAGGGTCCACAGACTGATGACTCAGCCGGCTCTCGTCATTCCACTTCCAGTAGAACCAGCTATGGACCTGTTTGGCATGTCCCTGAAAAAAAGAAGACTGCTTCCCCCTCTCCTCCCCCTCCCCCTCCTCCTGCACGCAGTGACAGCTTTGCTGCAACTAAGGTACATGAAAGAGGCCTTGTTATATCTCACCCTGAAGGACCTGAACCACATGCCTCCTCTAAGGCTTCCACTGAAAATCGCCGCAGCCATAACCTATCCCCGAAAAATGACAGCGACAATTTTTACACTTCATCCGATAAAATGAATCATAACCAGTTCAACTCAAACAAGCAGTACTCCCTGTCCAGCAGCGATGTTCGGCAGGGCCAGCCCCATCATCAGAGACACCACAGTGACAAAAGCACTTTTTATCCTCAGCCTTGGGCTACGTCCGGACCAAAGTCGCAGAACGTAGGTGGCTACTATTGTAGCATGCAGGAACTGCCTACCAACGGTTCTGGACAACATTTTGTACAGAACCAGAGACGGAATGTAAGCACCTCCGTGTCTACCACAGCCCCCGATCAAAACACTGACAGCAGTGGACATAGCCGATACTACTGTGTCACAACATGCCAGCCTAACCCCCAGAACCTGTCCGGAAAATCAGAAGACAGGAAGAGTGTAACCGGTGTAGAGACAGGAAGTGAGCAGCACTCTCTTAGCCCACAGACAGTCACCAAAGTGAAGTATCACCTGCCCCAACAGCAGCAACACTCCTTGCACATTAAAGACAGTAATGGATACAGCAAGCACCAAGTTACTACTGTACTAGAAACCTCTGTACCTAAATCCAGCTCTGATGATAGGGGAAGCCAGAGAGGACACAACAGTGCAGAAGCTCAGTTCATAAGTTATCCTCCGAGCAGACAGCCTGAGCAGCGGAGGTCTCTGCCACTACAACATCGAGAAATACCCTCAGACACCAGACATCATAGCCAAGGGAGCAACAAAATCTGCCCCCAGGCAACCCCCATGCTTCACTCTCTATCTATGGATGCCGCAGGCCAAGAGACGAGAGGCCCGAATTCTGAGGAGTCCCTCGAAAGCAAGCAGATGAGACGCAGTGACCGTTTTGCCACCACGTTAAGGAATGAAATCCAGATGAGAAAAGCCAAGCTGCAGAAAAGTAAGAGTGCAGCTGCCCTTCCCGGTACTGAGGGTGAAGCTGAAGACGATGAGGATATCTGGAAGTCTGCTGAAAACACCACACCGACCTCTGCCGATGGTTCCTTCACCAACACCTACAAGGTTAATCTGAAGGAAGCACAAGCAAGGGTGCTCAAGGCAACGTCCTTCAGGAGAAAAGACCTAGAGCCCGTCCTACTTGAGCACCCTGCAGCCGAGGCCTTACCTAACTATCCATCCTCGGCACTGTCCCGTAAAGATGTTACCCCTCTGCCGACTGTCTCGGAGTCCGTAATGAGTAAATCAGGGCCTGCTGGTGGTCAAGTAGCTCGAATTGGTGGTCGAAGGCGCTTTCCTGCAGAAAAGAAGGTGAGGTCTTTCTCTGAACCGGACAAAATCCATGAAGTTGGGGTGAAGGAAGATCAACCTCGCAATGAAAATGCAAGTTCCTCATCAGACCAAAAGATTCTGTTCAAAGAAAGCGGGAAACCAGCTTTTTCCAATCACATCCCCCTGCAGAGCTATACCGAGAACCTCACAGAGACCATGGCCAGAGGTCTCTCCACAACCAGTGAAACAGAGGACAAATTTAAAGGCATCAGGAGCAGAGAATACACCGAGGAGGTCCAGGGCCGTCCTTATTCCGCACACAAGTTGTCCACCCTAGACCAACAAAGACTGGGAACGTTCGCTGAGTATGAGGCAAAGTGGAATGTACAGAAAAAAAACCCAGAAACAAGAGTGTCCGGACGGTACCGGTCAGCTGATAACATCCTGGACCCAGGACCAGAGGAGAGAACCAAAACCACCTGTTTCCACGAGAGATCCCGATCATCTCCCTCTGCTGACATCTATGGACAGGTGAGGCTGATTGTTTGCAATTTCAAAATGACTTAAAGGGATCATTTGGATTATTTAATGTGGGGTTGTATGAGATATTTATTGATAGCGTATGACCTAAAGTAGAAGCCATCGGCAGGCCCCTGGTTAGGAGAAGCAGAGAGGGGCACTAATGTATTTTAGCCAACTAAAAAAGGTCCACCGATGTCAGTTTAAGTCTCCACTATGCTTAGAATATTTTCACTGCTTTACTTTGCTGTCCGACAGCCTTTTCCAACAAGAAACCACCGCTATGTGAGCCAGATATTCCTCTCTCCATACCAACCAAACTCAGTTGATGAAATCAGTCATTTTACCTTGCAGGACATGGGAGTTGCCGGTCTAATGCTGCCTCAATTTATTAGTTTGTTCGTGCTATTGTGTGACTTCATTGAATCCGAACTATCCTTTTTAAAACACCATAGTCATTAAATATCAGACAGACTGAGGCAGCAGTAGATCAGCATCTCCCGTGTTCTATGAGGTAAAGTTACTGATTTCACCCATGGAGGTTGGTTGGTTAGGAGAGAGCAATATTTGGCTTATACAACCCTGGTTTCCTGTCAGAAAAGGTTGTCTGACTGCAAAGTAAAACAGTAGAAATATTCTAAATATAGCATACACCTAAAATGATATTGATTTGACTGTGAGTGACTAAAAAAGTGACTAAAATAACGTTTATTGCTGAATCTGTACAAACAATTTATTTGAGTAATGAAAAAAATGAAAGGGCTCATGGTTGTAACTTTTAGTCACTTAAATATTGCAACTCTATCAAGGCTTCAAGATAGTTTTACACCTCATTAAGACAAACATACAGACTGAAGTGAAAGGAACAAAGGAAAGAGCCAAGTCAAATATTAATCCATGTTTGCTCATGTGACACACCCTCAGCTTAAGGAGAAGAGAGGGGCATCAACCTGCTGATTTCTTTTTTTTCCACTATTGAAAAACCAGGAAGCTGCAACATGAGGTGGTTGAAATTATTAACAAAGACAAGAACTTGGGTCTTTGGATAACTTGAAGCCTCTTTTTTTTGTGGGTTGTTTGGGTTGTTTTGCATATTGTAAATTGTGTTTGTTCAACTTTATTTACAGAAGATTCAAGTTCCTGCAAGAAAGTCTGAGACAGAATATTCCCAGACAGAGTGTAAACCCGTTGAACAGCACAACACTGCTACAGGGTGAGTAAATTTCATTTGATATAATCTGCTACTATGCCAGAGTCTTTTGGAGTGGGACTTCTTTTTGTCTCAAGTATGGAGTTACAGCTTACAAAAGCAAGTGTTTTTGCATTCAGTTTTTGACTCAGTGGATTTCCTTTGGGTAATCTTAAATGGTCATTGGTCATATGTTTTTGTGTTTTTGCTGCTGGGCTTCATCGGTGAGAGAGTGCAGTAAGCTTGTCGAGAAACAGTGAGGTCTTTATAATCTGTCAAGACATACCAGTGGCACTGCCTTGGTGCAGCTGTGACAACACAAGTCGTCTTTCTGGCTGTGCTTTGTGTCGTTCAGTGGAGGCTGACTGGTGTAGGCGAGGCATCTGACCATGTCTCTGACAGCGAGGAAGTGTTTCTTTGGTGTGTAATAGGGACCCGGGTTCAGGGGGCCAGCCTGAAGGCATGAATTTATCATCAGTAAGATCTTTTGCTTTGCATAATTGGATTTTCTAGCCACACTGGCAGTGTGTGGCTTTATGGGTGACAATGTCGGTCTGTCAATGGGTCCACCACTTTAGTCCAGACTGAAATACCTCAACAACCATTGGATGAATTGTCATGAAATTTTGTACAGACATTCACGGTTCCCAGACGAAGAAGGCTTTTGACTTTGGTGATCCTCTGACTTTCCCTCTTGTGCCACCGTGAGGTTCACATTCGAGTGAAATGTGTCAGCAGCTGCAGAATGGAATGCAATGAAATATGGTACATTCATGATCCTCTCAGGATTAGCTTTAGTCATCTCATAACCTTTCATCTAGCACCACTGGATCATAACTTTAATTTGTTTATGACCAAATACCTGCATTAATGACATTCTCATCAAGCCTCATCTATACAGCCAATTAGCAAATGTTAGCATGCTATCACACTCACCTAAGAACATGAACATGGTAAACATTATTTTTGCTAAACATCAGCATGTTGGTGTTGTCATTGTGAACATGTTTGCATGCTGCCGTTAAGCTCAAAGAGTACAAGAGCTTAGGGCTGCAACTAGCAATTATTTTCATAGTTGATTAATCTGTTGTTTATTTTTTATGTCTAAAAGTGGTAAAAAAATTTAAAAAAAAGTGTCAATCAGTGTTTCCCAGAGCCCAAATTATGTCCTCAAATGTGCTGTTTTAGTCAGAACACAAAGATACTCGCTTTACTGTCAGAGAGGAGTAAAGAAACCAGAAAATATGTCCATTTAAGGAGCTGAAATCAGAGAATTTTGACTTTTTTTTCTTAAAAAAAGACTCAAACTGATTAATCAATTATCAAAATAGTTGGCAATTAATGTAAGAATCTATTAACCATTGCAGCTCTTCTAGAGTTGTCATGATACAAAAATTTTAAATTTTGATACAATACTAGGATAAAAAAAACAATATTCAATACCTCTTTCCACCAGTCCTAGGAACACAGAATGAAATAACTTTCCCTTCCTTAAAATGAACAACTTGGTGCTGTTGCTGCTACAAAAAAACTGAACACTGTCTGGTTTTGCTATTCTGGAAGCCAAATTTCCAGCAGGCCAATAAAGACTGAACTGAACTGAGGTCTTGAATGATCACTTCGATCATTTTTTCCTAGATTCAGTACTTACAACACTACAGAATATTAGAATCATATCATTTTAAACATTTGGTATTGAAAAAGCATCAAAGTATTTATCTTTTGATAACTTTACTGTACTTTACAGTCTCACAGAGCTGCAGGCTTTTATTTTGCCTTTGTGTCTGAAGGAAAAGGCAATTATAGAAAATTATGTTGTTTTTTTCAGTAGGCTACTGAGCATGCACTGTCACAGTAGGAGGGCGTAACTAGCTAATGAACGAGAACCTATAATTAACTCATAACTCGTATGAGATAATTAAATTTTTTAGTCGGTTAGGAAAAAGTGTGGGAATATTAACTCCGACTTTATAAGGAATTGGGTATAAGCCTAGAAGAGGGTTTAAATCAATAATATGAAGCTGGTTTGGTCACATTGGATTAAACCTCCCTCTTTAGTGACTGTTTGTTTTATGGGCAGGGAAGAAGTGTTTACAGGTGACATTAATGATTTCATGTGATCCTTTGATGATCCCGTATGAACTCCTGTCATCTGAAAACACTGCGATAATATCGTTTAATGTTAAAGGATAAGGTCACCTGTTGTACCTATTCATCTTTCTTATCTTCCTTTATTTAAAAATGTGGTCCCTAAATTATTTACAATTTTCCCACCATTAAGCCACTGAGTGGAAGCCAGCTGTCCCAACAAACTTAGTTTTTCCTTCTGGTAAAGGGACACTCCACCACTTTTAAACATGAAGTTCAGTTTACTCTTCATGGAGACTACAACTCAGGGAATATAGAAAATATTTTTTTATTTCTTTCCACCTTGTCAACAGTAAACAGACTATCTCTGGTTTGTGGGAAAAACCAGAAAATAATCATTAATGGCAGCCCTAGGTGGATATTTATCAAAGGGAGGGTTTAATGAAAGACCCAGTTGTGTTGCATTGTGGGACATGTAGAATCCATTTTTTTGGAGCTTGACCCAGAGCTGGAGACAAAAGCCAGGATATCTTGGCGCTGCTACTTGGATTTTATGAAGTACAAAACTGAATAACTAAATTGCTGGAGTATCCATTTACTGCAGGTCAGTGTCATGCGTTGTAATTGAAGTTCATGCAGAAGTATGTGTACTTGATCTATGCATTGTATTTTTTCCTAATGCCAGTTTTTATCAGTGTTTAATAATCAGTATTTTTTTTTCTCTTTTGTTTCGATAACTTAGATTCATTCTTCAACTATGTATAGTGACGTGGTCAAGATGACTTCATGGTTTATAACCTGTTATTCCAGAGTCTTTATGCATTATCTAAACTTCCCACAGGTGAAACTCATTCAAGGGTGTAGAGTATCTTATCTTGGGCAACCTCATTGTAGGAGCCACACCATATGACACTCACGTTTGCATTACAAAAACAGTGCAGAGGATGTTATTGTCACTGAAAAGTCAGGGAGATGAGCTTAGTGAGGCATGCTCCACCCAGATGGGATCATTGAGACAAGTGTAAAGAGATACCAACAGGTGGCTTCTGTCACAGAAAGCCGGCAGACACACAGCACACTTCGTCTAACTTCTCTTCTATGGAAATGGCAGCAGTGAAATTTCACATAGGGTGAGTTGGTACATTCATTTCTTTCTTTTACATTTATTGAAATATAGTGTATCTGAGCCAGGTTGATCTATATTAGAGCTAATCCTGCCATGACTGTATACATGTAAAGATTTACATCTCTCCTATGTTACAGAATGGTAAGAACACAGTTTAGTAGTGTGTACACAGTGAAAGGATCAGAGGAAAAAGTCTTGATGTTTGGGCTCCTTTGATGGACAACAGTGCTTAAGAAATGCTTGTCATATAGACGCACATAATTGTGTGTTAGTGTTGTGTACCCATATTAATAAGACCAGGTCGCACCAGCAACGGTTAGATTAGTTCTAATCAAACTTAAATCCAGAGTTTAATATCCACATTTATTTAAAGCAAAATTAAATAGAGTTTAATCAGTGTGGAGATGTTTGCTTAACCAGATTTTCTTTAAATTAAAAAATACAAAATAAATTCAAGTGTTGTTGAGACCTTGTAAGTACTAAAAGGGACAGCCTGGCAGCACTGGGTAGACTGTTTTAATGAATGAACTGGAGTGAAAGAAAGAAGAGATGCATCATAAAACTCAACTGGGTTGAGTCTGTGCCTTAATTTCTTTAAGGAACTTCATTATTTTATTTTAATGATTTTAATATTAAGATAAACTACCTCAAGTTTAAGTATTAAGTTAATACTAGATCACATTTGAGACTGGAGCTTTGGTGCCACAAAAAAGATTTTAATGTAGGGTTAGAATAAAAACTAAACTGAGGTTTAAATTGAATCTTTCTTAATTTTGAGCTAGTTTAAAAGTTTGATACAACAGAATTTAAATTGAAACCATAAGAGTTTAAAATGAAATGAATCCTTGTTGGAGTGACCCAGCCTTAATAATCTTTTCATACATAAATATGTGTCATCATAGGTTAAGTACCTACACCATCGTAAAATAGCTGATATCCCCCCTACTGGATACTGCAGTAATATCACTGGCATCACGTTTCACGTTTTCACAAGGTAACTTTCTCACAGTCTGTGCAGAGCTGAGACTGTGGCATTGTGGGAGGGTGTAAGCTGCAGCAACAGTTGTTCATTGGTTGACTTGTCACAGCTTGTAAGAATTCCTATTGGGAGGTTTGAGTTCTTTTTTAGTAGTTTTTATTTCAATTTAAGTTAACTAAAATGCTTTTTCACACCCACTTTTAATTTTAGCTTTGTTTTAGTTCACTGTAATACCCTTGACACATATCTTAGTACATAATTACTCTCGTTTGGCATCAAGCCGCTGAGGATTCCTGTGATCTCCAAATATTGAGCTCTTGTTCCTCTTCCATGTCTGACTTTACCTACAAAGAGTTAAATCAGTAAATGTGAATCAGGCAGGAAAAAGTGATCTTGCCTCTTTGCACTGGAGGATTATTTATTCCTCTATGCTGACTTGTGGGAACTGAAATATTCCTCTTCAGGCTGCCAGCTGAACAGTAACCAGGGAGGAGGCTCACAGCAGAGAGGGAGACGTGTGTCTTGTCATGCTGGCATAATCACAGTGGCTGCTGGAGAGACGAACACAGCCTCTGCCACAGCGTGTTATTTGATTGAGCTGCAGATGATAGTGCGTGCTGCCTGGCTGTCGCACAGTGTGTAATTAAAAGCTTTCTATTGTGTTCCTCAGGTTCTCTGACAGAGGGCCCGGCGACTGCAGAGTGAGAGAAAAGCTGGTGGAGTTTGAACATTACTCAGCACCACCCCCTCCGCCCATGACAGGAACCAACCCTGACAGCAGACACAGAGGTGCCCCCAACACTGTGAACCACAGACCCACATCCATCTCTCACAGCCTCACAGAGTCCACCGTCCCTCAGCCTGAGGACCTTCCGTCTGGACCCAGGAGGAAGACCTCTGCACCAGAGAAACCTCCCCCACCCAGATGCCCAGAGGTCGACTCCCACGAATCCTTAGCTGGTTCCCAGAACGAAATCTTCACCCGCTGCTCTCCTAACGCTGACCCTAACTCCGCCTTCGTGCCCACCCACTCTGCGAAGGGAGATTCTGAGCAGGGCAAAGGACTTGTGGACAAAGGACAAGGGGCAGTACATCATTTGTCAACATCCAATCCTCAGCCTGCCTCCTCTCCCCCGGCATCCTCCCACAGACCCTCAGGGCCGGCCACTATGGAGGGGCAGCACTCTCCATCGCCACAGTTTTCCCCACAGAGACTCAGTGACAAGCCACCAGTCTCTCTGCAGGATGAAGATTCAAACAGGTACACTTTTTTTAAAGTTTCTTAAACGTGTTCATATTACTGCTGCATCTGTTATACTCGGTATAAGGTGTACAAATATTTATTATTCTTAATACTACAACACAAAGAAAGCACAAATTAGTCTGTGCCTGCTTATATTTTCTTATGTGTTGTAAAGAATTATATTGAAATTCTATTAAAGCAGTGTCTCTTAAAAGGAGTTTTTAGCTGGTTATGAAACAGTCTCAATTTATTACTTATGCATCTATATGACCTACATAAGTTAATGGGACCATCCGCAAGAAGACTGGCTGTTTCTATATAGTTACTCTTGATAGCTGCCACCGGGTCGGTTCTCCTTGAAATCAGATGAAACAAGCCTGCGTTTACATTTTGTCTGGTCAAAGTTACAGAGACTAGTATGTTAATTTTATTTTTGACAGTATATTTTATGGTTATTACAGTGGAAACACTACCGCTTTTGTCCACAGAGGCCTCCAAAATCAACACAATATGAAAGTTCCTTGAAGTAGTAGAGCTGTCAGGCGTCTGTACTTTACTTACAGTATTAAAGTAAATTTTTGTGACAGCGTTTAACGTTTACTACCTCTATTTTAACACAAATATCTGTACTTTCTGCTCCTTACATTTCAAAACGGGCTTGTTATGTTTAAATGCATTTGATGGGAATTATTGATTGTTTTGATTTTGTATCATGGCGCCAACTTCCCAACATCAGGACCGATTTCCACCTAAATCAGGGGTGAGCAACCCCTGATTATTTTTGCCGCTTTACAATGACTCACTATTACTAAGTAATATGTTGTTTATTAAACATTTTAAATTTTCATTCATTGTTGTTGTAGACCTAAAGTGAACATTTTGCAATTGTGAAAATGTGCAACCTATACACCAAATAAAAAAAGTTTGAATATTTAGCCAACTAAAATGTGTGTCATGGCCTACAACAATGGCTTGATACATTTTCCACTAAATTTTGTTGGTGACTAATCTTAAGTCTCACTAGGCTAGCTATGGATGCCAAATACAAAAAAAAGGAAAAGTCTTCAAAGGAAAAGAACTTAAGGTTGCTGACCGCTGACCTAAATGGATGTGACAATAACAAACAACAGTTTCTTAGTGTATCCATCAGCGCATATCACGCACAACAGAACAAGATGAAACAACATGAAACTCATAACAAGGCGAAACAGACAAGAGCAGGAGATTGACCTCAGAGAAAAGCTGAGGTTCAGTTCGCTTTACTCAGAAACACACCACAGAAATGTCCTCCAGAGGACGACTTTTTACTTTTATACTTACATTTCAAAGCCTGTACTTTTGCGCTTTTAATTGAGTAAAGAAGTTAAATCAGTACCTCTAGTTTTACCAGAGTCTTCTTTTTACACAAGTATCTGTCCTACTTGAGTAAAGACTGTGTGTCTTTTTGCCGCCTCTGGTTATACTACCACCCAGTTCAGTCAGAGCACAGTTACTGTAGCTCCTCTACTCATTGTGTCTTTATGCTGCTTCTACAAAGAAGCTTATTGAGAGTCTCTGCCTGTGTAGAATCAACATGTGAGTGCTATCAAGCCTCAGTAAATTAGAGGGATTCTCCACATTTCTATAAAAGCCACCGGCGGTTTGGGCATAATTTAGCTAAATGCTGAAAATGTAAAATGTAGTCTAAAAGCCCCTGTTGTGAAGCTGTTTATTCATCCTCTTGATCCAGAACTAATTGATATCATCTGTAGTGAACTTATGACTGTGCAGCAGGATTCATGCAGCTTGCAGAAACCAAAGTGGTGGGAGGAGTCCAGATGTCTTGGATATTCCAGCGTGCTGGCCATGGAAAAAAATCTTAGTTGCCATCATGCAGTGAAACTTTAAATCAGCGCATGGCTGGAATAACTGCACTGAGAGATATTTTCTCCTCCTTTCAAAAGAAACTTAAAGGAAATTCTTGAAGCTTCTATTTGTTAATTTTTCTCTCATTCTCTGATCTTTCAGGATGGAGCATGTGTTAGAAAATCAAACTTCTGCAGTGAAGAAAGTGCCCATCAGGATCGTGCACTCAGAGGGAGTCACAGAGAAGGAGAATTGTCCATTTTTGCCACACAGTGACCCCCCTCCTGTTGAGACTGAGGGTCCTGGAGTGACCAGGCTTGGCAGTCTGGGAGCTGCGGGGCAGGACTCGGTCTTCTGTGCCTTTACTCGTCAGAGGGAGCCTGACAGTTTGCCGGCCGCTCAGACGGACCCATACATGAGTACTGTTAAAGATCACATCAACTCTAACAGTCAGCAGCCGCCGCAGCCTACAGACGAGCCCATCAGCACCACCACGGGACTGTCTGAGGATCAGAAGAGAGAGGAGCTGGCCAGAGACATCATGGGAAAAGACAAATCACTGGCCGATATTCTTGACCAGAGTAAGATGAAGACCACCATGGACCTGATGGAGGGGATCTTCCCTCAGGGGGAGCAGCTGTTGGAAGGAGCTCATCAGCGCAGGAAGGTGTCCCCGAAACAAACAGTCCCCCGGCCCACTGAGGAAAGGTCAGCCTCGTACTTTAGTCCGAGAAATGGCACAGTTTATATCTGTCCTAAATGTATTGTTCAAGACATGTTTAATTTGTGCATACATAGCTCACCTGCTTACCTAGAATGTGTATTTACAGTCAGTATAAGTTAGTTTAAAATATGTACAAACCCGACAGGTACAATGACCGCTGAAAAATTCTAAGCTCATTTAGTCATCTGTGTGTGAATAAGGTGAAAATAATTCATATACATGACTTGTGCAGTATTTTGGAGCAGCTGCTCATACCAGCATTTAAAGTCGGATTCACCAAATTATCTTTAACTGCACAAACATGGTAAAATTGCTTATACAAACCAAATGAATGCCACCAGTTTAGGAGAAGGTGCATTTTCATGAGATAAAATGCATAATTAGCTATATAAATCTGCCTGTTCATCCTTTTGCGGACAGGTGTCAATCACAAAAACGTTAGCAAAAAGTAAAAATAAGAATTCAGCAAACAAATGTCTCAGTGTCCGTAGTTTTATTTGATGACCCAAAACCAGTGATAGACCGATTATCAACGTGGCCAATTTTTTACGATTATTGGAATCAGTATTTTGTTTTTTTGTTTGTTTTTTTAATTCTGATTGGTGATACGGTAAATTCATTTGAAAATGTGCAACTTTGGCTCTGATGCAGCTGCCCCTCTCTCTCTGTTAATCTTTGTTATCTCACTCAACATCCCACCCACAACAATATCTGATTGGTTACACATCACAAGTAATTTACTTTTTAATTTGCATTAGGGATCAGTTTTGCTTATTTGTTTATAAAAAAAATTTAGTTAACTTTTAAGAAATGCTGCTGGAAGCTTCCTGTACTTTTTGTGAGTCTGTGTTGCTCTAAATTTTGATACCAAGATTTTCATTTTACAGCAAATGTATATCAGTTCTAAATATCGGTTATTGGTTTCCTTGATTACGGATAATCTGTATCAGCCCTGAAAAAAACACATATTGGTCGACCAGTAACATTTGAAGAGCACCACAACATATCAAAAATTTAATTTTGTACAATTTGTTTGATACAAATAAAGGTACCAAAAAAGTTTTACTTAAGTAAAGCGTTATTAATGAATGATATGACTGATAAGACTGGGTATTGTTTAAAAATAAGACTCTACTTCATTCAGTACTCATCATATGAATTGAAGAATTCCTTAAATAATCCTTCCACATTTGATAAATTTATTTTTATCAGACAGCACAGGTGTGTCATAGAGACATACTTTCAAATGTTTTGGTGGCTCAACTGGCATTTCAGCACACTGAACTGCCAACTCTGTCAGACTGCATTCGGTTTCACCACCACAAACTGTATGGGGCTGTAACTGCCGTGATTAAGGGCTAATCACATATCAATTTAAATAGGAGGAGGTTTGCAGTGATTGGCTACAAGCAAACGCATAAAAATAGTCCTTTTCTCTATATCAAGCTTCAGAAAGGATCCAATGCATACATCACATGGAGAAGTTTCAATACAACTAATTCAGCTGATACTTTAAAGGTATCGAATACTGATAGTCAGCCCTTGTGTGAAGTGGAGATGCATGACAGGATATTATACAATATGTGATATTAGACCTATGATTCCAAACCATATGTCTGAAGACAGAAACAGAAACATTGTAGAGTAGCTCAACTAATATGAAAAACGGAAATTATGATTTTACTAACAAATATTAGGGGTGTAAATCATAAGTTTAATCATGATACAACATTATATCGATTCTTTGGACGGTGATAAGATATTTGCCAATATCACAAAGTCTGCTACAATACGATTTCGACACAATTTAATTCAGGGATCTGCAATCAATATCAGACGTTGTCATGTCTATGTAACACATTCAGTAACTTTTATGTCAACTCACAAAAAGCAACTTAATTATGATTTGACAATTATATGACCTCTTCCAGATGTTTATGATAAAGACCTGCCGTGGGATTTTCAAAATAAAGGTGTATCTTCACAATCACAATATAGATTGATATTTTCATGAACACCACTAAGTAATATATCAGCATATTTGTGTAAAATAGAAAAATAACCATCCAGATTGGTGTGCATTTTTTGTGTGCGTGAGAGCACTGAAAACTAGTTAGCAAGCCAACAGAGGAGTGGAAACATTCAACAGAAAAATCTTGTAAATAGTTAAGAGAGGATAAACAATTTAAATAATTAACCAAAAGTAATCAGTATAGAGTTGGAATTTAATGAATAAACTGTTTAAATAATTAGCTAAAATTAATGCATAAATAGTTGAAAAATCCAGCCTCTGCCACTTCAATAGTTAGTAGCAGGAATGCCAACTTGACCATATAAACGAACCAATTCAGTTGTATGACAAACAAACAAAATGTGTCACAAAAAAGTTATGAGAGAAAATTCTATGAATTTGAGAAAATCACATTTGCCAAATCTGTTTGTACAAGTGTTTCTTGCATGGGGCCTGTTATTTCTTTTGACACAAGTTTTACTTTGTGTATTCTTATTTGGTTTGATAATGTGAGAAACATTTGTTACTTGTATTTCAGGGAAAAGGAAGACAGTATGGCCGCAGCTGTCACCATGGTGACCAGCTCTACATATTACAGCACATCTGCTCCCAAAGCTGAGCTGCTTATTAAGATGAAGGACATGCAGGAGCAAGAGCAGGAGGAGGAAGACTCTGAGGATGAACTGGACATTGATCTGGCCAACAAGAAGGTACCGTACCTATGTAGTGCTGCACAGAAAGTCTAAACAGACAGAAACAAAATAAACCAAGGAGAATCTTTGAGTAAAGGTGAGACTGAAGAAGTGTTTCATTTAAGTTTCGGTTTGGTATCTTCTGTTTTTACAGCAAGAGCTGATCGACAGCCTTAGCAAGAAGCTCCAGGTGTTACGGGAGGCGCGAGAGAGTCTCCAGGAGGACATCCTGGACAACAATGCTCTGGGAGATGAGGTGGAGGCCCGAGTCCAGGAGGTCTGCAAACCCAACGAGCTGGACAAGTTCAGGATGTTTGTCGGGGACCTGGACAAGGTGGTGAGCCTGTTGTTGTCCTTGTCAGGCCGTCTGGCCAGAGTGGAGAACGCCCTCAACAGTCTGGAAGAGGATGCTACTGCTGAGGAGAGGGTGAGTAAATGTAAACCTTAGAAATGTAACAAAATTAAAGGGATAGTTCATATTATTACCATAGTGGATTAGCTGCAGTAGATGCTGGTTGGCACACCACCAGTTTAGAGAAGAGGAGAGGAGTTCCAGCACAGAAGCTAAAAAATAAACTGCGGACAGGGACAGCAAAAGGTCCACCTAAAAAATCCTTATCAGTTTAAGTGAAGGCTAAATGTAGAATATTTTCACCACTTTATCTTGCCATCAGACAGCCTTTTCTGACAGGAAAACACCATTATACAAGCTAAATATATCTCCCCAAACCAACCAAACTCCATGGGCAAAATCAGCATTTTTACCTTGCAGATCACAGGAGTTGCTGGTTTACTGCTGCCTCACTCTGTTGGTTTGTTTGTGTTATTGTGTGACTTGAGTGAACCCTAACTATACTTTCAAAACACCAAAGTCACACAATAATACAAATAGATTTAACAGATGGAGGCAGTGGTAGATGAACTGCTACTTGTTCTGCAAAGTAAAATGACTGATTTTGCCTATGGAGTTTGGTTGATTTGGAGAGAACAATATTTGGCTTATGGAACGGCAGTTTCCATAATATATTCCAGATATAACATTCACTTAAACTGATATGGATTTTTTTTAGGTGGAACTTTTTTAAGTGGCTAATATACCTTTTGCTTCTAACACCATCTACAGCAATTTATTGCTTAGCTTCCATGCTGATGTCCCTTTCTGCTTTGACAAAGTCAGAGGTGTGGACCATCATTTTCTGTAGATAACACATTGATTATCAATAAATACCTCATGCAGTGCAACTTCAAGTAATCTAAACTGTCTCTTTAAAAGTTAAACATTCGCTCTTCTATTAACTCTTCTAACTTGTTCCCACCTTAAGAGGAAACTTGGTGCATCTTCTCAAACCCTTGTTTGTTTTTTCATCTTCAGCGTACGTTGATTGAGAAGAGGAAGCTGTTGATTCGACAGCACGAGGACGCAAAGGAGCTGAAGGAGAACCTGGACCGGCGGGAACGCGTTGTTTATGAGATCCTGGGCAACTACCTGCAGGAGGACAGCCTTACGGACTACGAGCACTTTGTAAAGATGAAGTCTGCGCTCATCATCGAGCAGCGCAAGCTTGAGGATAAGATCAAACTGGGCGAGGAGCAGCTCAAGTGTCTGATGGACAGTCTGCCGATAGAGCAGAGGCTGGCCTTTTGAACATGTTGGACATTCACAAACTCTTGATTTTTTAAGACCAGTAAGTTGCTCCAAGTTGCTGTTGAGCCCTTTGTCCAGCAGAGGGAGACAGAGATGAGGAATCTGCAGAGACAAACCGTTCAAGAAAAAAGCCTCATCTGAGCACGTCTCCTTAACTGGACTGCCATAACACCACCTGGACTGACAACATCTATAAGTAACTCCTTTTGTGAAAGATGCTGCTTTTCCTGGCATCATCCAACCACTGTATCTAAAGTCTTTCATGCCATTTTTGCTATGTTTTTATTTTTCTGTTGTGTTTTTTTTTTTTTTAGTAATTTATTGTAGCCTTTTGAATCTGCGCAGGAGGGGACAGTATTTTATCTTCAACTGATTTGAGCAGCCATGCTACCTGATGTGTGTTACCCACTGAGCAACTAGAAGTATTTATCATGTTTTACGTTTAAATAATTTCACATTTTGAAACCTGTGTCACATAATCCATAAAAATCTGGCCGAATATTTCAATAAGGTTTTTGTTAACATTTATGTATAAACTAGTGGCCTTTTACTAAGATTTTTGTGCCCTCGCTTTCCTCACTGAAGAACCTTTTTCTTCTGAAATAAACGGAAGACAAAGATGTTAGTGAATGTACCTGTGAAGAGAAAGTGTGCAGATTCTGGTCATTTTTAAAGAGCACTTGTTCATCTTCACTAAACAGAAGAACAGTAGCACTTCAGACTTTAACTCGAGTGAAATCCACATTTGAAGTGCCTGGGGGAGTCACCCATGTCACTGCGAACACTGTCCGCTCTTTTCATTCACTTGTGCATATTGCATTTGTCAATGCTGCTCTGTTTTATTCCGGAAAAAAACTTGTTTAGATTATGATATCGCCACGTATAAGTTGACCAAGTGTTTCTGCGTTTTGTCTTATTACTCCACTGTGTTTTTGTTACTCATGGTGCAGATGTTGAATGCATAGTTACCACGGTTGTTACTTGACTTCTAGTTAAATTTCATCACTAAAATCAGGTTCAGGTTGATTATTTTGCAGCCAAATATGAACTGAATCATTGCAAAGCATTTTTGACCAGCTTGAACTTCTATCACATGTCTAAATTTCAGACTGTAAGGATTAAATCGTTCTCCTGAAGGTGAGGCCTATCAGAGGATGTTTGTTCTGCACATTTGAGAATATTTGTTTCACACGCTTCATGCACTGCTGCAGCCCGACTCTTAACACTTTACCAGCTGTACTCCTTTATATCAAATAAAGAGTCTGCTGGAATCCCGCAGTCGTGTTTGATTGATTTCTGTTCTGATCAGCTCGTTCTGCGCTGTCAGTCATTAACTTCTCCACGCCCTCCTCTCTGCTGATAGCGTGGAAGCTAAAGACTTTGACATGAAAAGGAAGATCTTTAACTGTCAGTTCCTCTCACATAACCAGCGCAAACATGTGGACTGTAAGTCAAGATTCATTCTCTGGTGGTAAATAAAGAATCTGTGGAAGGATTCAGTGAAAACTGAGAACAAGAAATCTGAACTTGAGACACACTGAGGTGAGTTAAAGGACAGAAAGTGACAGTTATTTTACTTCATAAACTGCAGTGATTTAAATGGGCAATCATTAACTACAGTGCTTCTTGAATTGGATGTACCTGCTGTACAGCTGCTAGACAACAAGCTTTCTTGACACTTCCACTGCAGAAGTTTTATTCTAATTCTCAACATGACTTATCAGCGTTTGAATTTTCTTCTTGAATTGTATTGCTAAGGTAATTGCTTTTTCCTCAACATTTTCTATTTGATTAGATGTTACATTGTTATACTGTTAATGTTGGAGAAACTTGCTGGGATATTCGATCACTCAGTCTACGCTGTCTTTCTACTTTGTGCTAAAAGAATCCTGGGACAGCTCAAAAAATTTGGCAATAAATCCACATTTATTCATGCATAGTTGTATAAATACACTTGAAATGTTACAGCAGTGCTTTGGTACCGTACCCGAGAAAGAAAAATGGATCAGTATCATGTTATAAAATGCAAAGTTTGTTATAAAAAATATAGTATGTAAGTTATTGCATCATACAAACTCTTATTGTTCTAACAATATACAATTTATCTTGTTATAGCATTTAATGTTTCATCATAACTTAGACCCCATTTACACCTGGTATTAAAATGTGATATGTTTCTGGTTAAGTTATACAGATAAGGAAAGGAGTAGGGGTAGAGTTATTTAATTTTTGACCACTTAGAATAACTTGCAATCAGATTATATTGCATTAAAACTGATTATAATGCATTTTAAAAAAATACTGCAATGTATTACAAATATCAGAATTACAATACACTATGAACCCTGCAAAAATGTCAATGAGTGACCAGACATTATTAAGTATTATGATACTTTATCATGTGTAATGATTGTGGTTATAGAGCAATATGAATATTTATGATTATGCTTATAATTATAATTATACAATGCTTTAAGCAGACTATAATGCATTATAGACATGAGTGTCATAGACAATGTTAACAATGTGATTACATGTTGGGTAGTTTAGTGTTTACATACTAAAGTATCTCAGATGCTACTACACATGCATGTTGCAAATACTGTTGAGTTAAATTGCAAATTTGTAGTCAACTTTGGGCCACTGAAGTGAGTTCTGCATCATTACTTCATCTTGTGGGACAATATTGCACAGGAGGCCGAGTGTCAAAATGTTTTTTTAAACCTTTGTTTTAGTTCACAGTGTGCTGAGATGATGCATATTCCCAAATGAAGCTGTGTTTAATCCAATAGCTTTAACCTAACTGATACCACAAAACCACTTAGATTTAAGTATTCCAGCAGAGGAGTGCTGGTTGTTCCTGGGCCCCTGTGTGGGGGCCCAATAATAACTTTTTGCCTGAGGAACTTAGGGTTAAAGGCATAGTTAGCGATATAATCCGACGCACTTTTTGACAAAATCACCGTATCTCTCCTCACTATCCGCAAGCTGTCACTTCTGAGAGCATGCTGAAAAAAAAATCTGTTTTCAATACACAGCCTGGGCTCTGAATTTCAGCAGGTAAATCTGTGGCTCGGACCGAGCCACCAAAATATGGGTCCACCCCCTCACGCCCGGGGGGCCGGTTCATACTCGTGCACAGGTCAGACATAGGGGTGACGGTATATCAGGTGCTGATATTTTGCATTCGCCATGGCTGAAAAACAGCCCAAGAGAAAACGGTCGGAGGAGCATAAATTAAAAAAAACGGAATAAAATGGATTAAAAACAGATGCGGAGGTGCTTCACATAGCAGTAACAGCCGTCGGGCATTCATCATATTGTCTAATCTGCTAAAATGTACTGTTGTTGTGATGTTATCTATTTATAATAGCAGTCGAGTTGTGGGTACAGTTGTCTGACGGGGCAGCTAACCTTAGCTTTGCGGCTTAGCAGTGTGCTAACTCACAACTTGGCTATTTCAGCTGCTTTACTGCTGCTTTAGTTTCTATGGCCGTTTCCATGACAATGCGAGTCCATGAACTTTGGGGGTAGAGCCCGGGGTGGAGTATGAAGGGAGGGGTGGGTCTGTATTCGTTTACACTTCAAATATCAACATCCTCTCTACTCGTTTTCTCCCACATCGCTAACTACACCTTTAATCCAGCCCCACTCTGTGTTGTCATACCTCACATTTCCAGAAAAAATCATTTAAGTCATCATTCAAGTTTCATTTACTCATTTTCTCTACCTGCTAAAGATATCTTTTTTTTTTTTTAAAGATACAACACCATTTCTTTAACAGAGCACTCCACTTTCTTTAACAGAGTAATCCACTACAGACACTTCCCCTTTCATCTCCTCTGTATTGGTCTGGAGGCAGAATGTCTGAGGTGGTTATCTGAAAACCTCAGCAGATAAAATTATCTACGTGGCTAGATACCATTAGTCAGAGGTGTGGACTTGAATCACGACTTGGACCTGGATTTGATTACTTTAAACTTGACTTAATAAAATCCAGAAATACTTGCAGCTCAACTTGGACTTTAACACCAGTAACACATGACTTCACATGGACCGGACTTATTTGATTTGAAAATACTTGATACCTTCCCCCAAGTCCAAAGATTAAAAAGCTGGTTATTTAAAAAGAGTGACACAAATCAATTTATTTACCTTCATTTCCTGAATTAACTAATATTTGCATTATTCATCATCAGCAAGCCAACACTTAAGGTCAGAGATATACTTGCTTTTAACTACGCATTTGCATACGCAGCTCTACGCATCATGTCTGCCTTGCGCATCCTGCATCCATTTGGAGCAATGGTTGTGCATGTCCCCGGAAATTAACGCTACACATACACAAATGCAAACATGTGCTTAAAAAGTAAGTATATCTCCAGCCTAGTTCTCTAGATCCACTTTGTTGGAACTTGTGAAGTTGTAAGAGAGAACCATTAAGGACTAATGTTATGTTGAACATCAAACCAAAGATAATTTAGTTCATTTACTAAAACAATGCGATGGTCAACAAAAAATGAAAATTAAAGATGGAGATGCATCAACTTCCAACTTCATTCAACATTTGAAGTTGCACAAAGAGGCTAATGTGACCATAATTAGCTAATCCTTAGCTGACATTATTAATAGCTAAATAATTCTGTAAATCAATAACTTGTTTAGGATTGGAAGTTTACTCGTTATTTATTAGACTTGACTTGGGACCAGAGGGTGACACAGGAGTGGATTTTCACTCCTGTTCCATCCCACTCCCACAAAAACATTCCAGTCCTGTCCCAAACTCATGACAGAGTAAAAAACAAAAACAAAAAAATCCTGTTTCATCGCGATCCCAGAGGAATGACTTTCGTCCCATCCTGCTCCTGTCAAACTGACCTCCTGTTATCGTAACTGCTTCTGAGGTGTGCCTGGCATATCTCTCGTTGTTTATATACAGTGAATTGTTGTTTAATCAATCTGAAAAGAATTCCAGAATAATAATGCGGATATGCTGAGGAAACCTCTGAGTTTAATCCATTTTAACACAGTTGAATATTTGTGTTTTCAGCAGGTGTGATGGCCGTCGGGCACGTTTTGTGAAGTCAACAATGTGTGAGTCAGCGATCACTCTCTCTGAGCATTAGCAGTCACTCTGAGCAAGATGAGATACATCGCTCACACAGCTCACTGGCAGTTCCTGGGCCTGGTGGCCGGAATTCTGGCATGGATCCTCATCATGGCCACCGCTGGCCTCAATGAGTGGCGGCTGTGGCAGGTGGCCGATGTGTCTGTCGTGACCTCGGGCGTGGCCTGGGTGGGTATCTGGAGGGTGTGTTTCTACAGCCACGTCCTTCCCCAAATGGAAAACTGTGGCAGCATCAGCATCTCGGACTCCTTTGTTCCTCCAGAGATCCCAGTGGCTCAGGTGCTGATGATGCTGGCAGTGATCTCCGGCCTGGCGGGGAACATCAGCGCGGCGATGGCCATGAGGCTGGCCTATTTCTCTGTGGAGAATCGTAGGAACATAAGGCGGACCTTCGTGCTGGCAGGGAGCCTGTATTTGCTGACGGGGATGCTCTGCTTGGTGCCGGTGGCGTGGAACATGAACTCTGTGCTGAACAACAGCACCATCGACTTTCCCCCTGGGTTTCACCTCTCCACACCTGTCACGCAGCAAGTCGGCTCTGCCATCGGAGTGGGCCTCTTAGCCTCCATAATGATGCTCATATGTGGCCTGGTTTTCCTCTGCTACCGCTATGCCAGGCAAGCCCTGAGGCCAGAGGCCCCCAGAGACACGCGGGACCTGCCCCATGGTCCCTGGACACAAACCACCATGGCACAGTCTGCAATGGCAAATGGAGACAACCGAGGCATGGATAATCCTGTTTTTAACAGTGAAGAGTCCTCATGATGGCAAAAACAGTTTACTGACTGAATGTTGGATTCTCATCTTTTTCACTTGTGGGAAAGTGACTCAGAAAAGAAAAGAAAAGAAAAGAAAAGAATGTGACATTAAAATGTTGGTATCTTCTCCATATAAAGAACATTTCTGATTTATTACTTACACACAAAACCGTGTAGAAGAGTAAAAAAAAAGAAGTTTACGCTGAACAATATTTAACACTATGGTTAGCTAGTTAAGTTTAACAAATCCATCTTTAGACCTGCAGTAACTGCTTTTTGGGCACTTAGGGGCAGCAGAGCAAAAATAACAAAGTGGTTGTCATTTTGTAAGTTAGTATAGCTAACTCAGTAGCAAAAACAGTTGATATGGAGCAACATTAGCACTGATGATTCAACATGTGCTAATTTTAGGTTTTCATTAACTCCTGAGGGAAGTTATTAAGCTTAAGTTAGCCCTTAAGGTGCTAAATGCTGCACTATGTTTACAAGTGTGTTGCCTTGATTGTCTGCCACTTGTGCTAAGCTATTGACAACATTACATGGTGCCGCTGGTGTGGATTTGCTTCTTTTTCATCAAGAAAAGAAAGTAAATGAATGTGACAGTCAATTGTTGGCATTTTCTCTGTATTAAACACCAATCCTGATTAATTACTTGTACACGTAGAAGAGTTTAAAATATTAACTTGCAGTAAAATGAAGTATTGGTTTACCTTGAGCAATGTGTGGCTGTGTGTCTACAGAGAGTGTTTCTACAGAGAGTGTTTGTCAGGGTTTGTCCATTCTCAGCTACAAATGGTACAAATGGCTTATTCTAAGGTGACAAAAACACAACAATTTTTATTTTTTACACTAATGAACACATACTTCTTATATATTTCTGCCATATTCTGCCTATAAATCTTACACACTGGACCTATAAGTTAATACAGCTAAGTTGTTAGCAAAAACAGTTGATATGGAGGAACATTAGCATTAATAATCTGACATTAGCTAATTTTAGGTGTTCATTAACTCCTGAAGGAAATTATTTAGCTTAAGTTAGCTCTTAATCTGGTAAATGCTCCATTAGGTTTGCAAGTTTGTTGCTAACGTTGTCTGTCTGCTGAGAAGCTATTGATAACAGAGTGGGGGAGTTTACATATCCAGCGGATAATATGGAGTCGTGTTTATGTCGACTAATTAATGTATGCCCAATATTATCTCAAACTTTGATGCTCTGTTTTGGTTTTTACGAACTCCTGAAGCACATTGGTCGTCTTAAGTTAGCTCTTTAGGTGCTATCTATTCCACTATGTTAACTAGCTTGTTGCTAACATTGTCTGTTTGCCAGTTGTGCTGGCTTTTTTAAATGAAAACCGTTGCCTGGCTGAAAACAATGCTTCATGTCAAAATGGCTGCTGTGAGAAAGATCTACAGAGTGCTCCAGGGATGACATATTTTTGTAGGCCAACCTGGTTCATGATACTTGGACGTTTTATTCAGCAAAGTGATCTTCACAAACTCCATTTTCATGATTTTTGAAGCATAACCAGAAGTAAAAAGCTAACACCATAAACAAACTACAGTTCGTGACTTCACATCAACACTAATAAGTATCTAGTGTTTAGCGTTTTAACAACCACTGTAGCCTCAGTTTAACCATTTTACCAACGGCCTTTTTAAAGACACAAGTGGCAGATCAAAATGTGAAAATCTCTCATGCTTGTGTTAACCTCAGAATTTATTTCAGTTAAAAAATAGGCTAAAATCTTTCAAAAAAAACCACTGACTTCAAGACAAAGGCTGGAAGTGCTGATATACTAGCTCATCTCTGGGTTTTAGGACTCTTCCTGCAGCACTCGACTGTAAAAACCAAAACAATGAGCCAAAGAAGCTAAAGTGCTCAGTAGAGCTACAAAGTTGGATTTAATTATATGTGGGTTTGTCATTACGAGTGACACCTTTCACATACATGTAGTCATGTGATCCATTATTGATATGAAAATATCGATTATATTTGATTATATAATATTGTACGGTAGTACAGCATGTTGTGTGTGATAATATGGGCTCCTGCTGTCTTGTTTGCCAGCTAGATTTTATTTTAAGCTCAGGTGGCTCATATGAAGCGATTACAGCTCTATTGGATTAAGTATTGCCAGAGTTCAGGGACAGATGTTATAATAAACTTTATCTCTCCAGCATTATCCAATAGCGCTGTTTGGAGTGAGCAATCTGAGTGTCCCTGTAATGACTGATCAGCCTTATCACCGCACACAGGCCGGGGGAGGTGACACGACATGCCAAGGTGTGGGCTTCTAACGGGCCCCATGTGAGGATCTTAGCGGGTCAGGTTGACTGGGGGCCCTGCTCATGTGACCCGGGTAGGAGGCTGACGAGAGCAGGCATGTGAGTATGGAGAGGGGGCCGCCTCACAGTGGTGATTGTTGCCAGGGAGGACACACACACACACACACACACACACACACACACACACACACACCTGTCTCTTATACACATCTAGATGTGTATAAGAGACAGCTATGGTTAGCTAGTTAAGTTTAACAAATCCATCTTTAGACCTGCAGTAACTGCTTTTTGGGCACTTAGGGGCAGCAGAGCAAAAATAACAAAGTGGTTGTCATTTTGTAAGTTAGTATAGCTAACTCAGTAGCAAAAACAGTTGATATGGAGCAACATTAGCACTGATGATTCAACATGTGCTAATTTTAGGTTTTCATTAACTCCTGAGGGAAGTTATTAAGCTTAAGTTAGCCCTTAAGGTGCTAAATGCTGCACTATGTTTACAAGTGTGTTGCCTTGATTGTCTGCCACTTGTGCTAAGCTATTGATAACATTACATGGTGCCGCTGGTGTGGATTTGCTTCTTTTTCATCAAGAAAAGAAAGTAAATGAATGTGACAGTCAATTGTTGGCATTTTCTCTGTATTAAACACCAATCCTGATTAATTACTTGCACACGTAGAAGAGTTTAAAATATTAACTTGCAGTAAAATGAAGTATTGGTTTACCTTGAGCAATGTGTGGCTGTGTGTCTAGCTAGGAAAGTACATAAGAATTCATCTGTAGACCCATAGTAACTGATTTTTGAACACTTCTGGGCTACAGAGCTAAAATACACTGTGATATTATCGCTTTTTGAAGGACCAGAGTGTAGGATTCAGTGGCATTTAGTAGTCAGCTTGCAGATTGCAAACACCTTGTCTCACCCACCCTTGGTTGTGAAGCTCAGGAAAAACGCAAGTGTCTGTTTCTACAGAGAGTGTTTGTCACGGTTTGTCCATTCTCAGCTACAAATGGTACAAATGGCTTATTCTAAGGTGACAAAAACACAACAATTTTTATTTTTTACACTAATGAACACATACTTCTTATATATTTCTGCCATATTCTGCCTATAAATCTTACACACTGGACCTGTAAGTTAATACAGCTAAGTTGTTAGCAAAAACAGTTGATATGGAGGAACATTAGCATTAATAATCTGACATTAGCTAATTTTAGGTGTTCATTAACTCCTGAAGGAAATTATTTAG
>JAJHUR010112471.1:11963-46364 GCA_027495735.1 Lutjanus campechanus | reverse complement strand
CAACGGCCTTTTTAAAGACACAAGTGGCAGATCAAAATGTGAAAATCTCTCATGCTTGTGTTAACCTCAGAATTTATTTCAGTTAAAAAATAGGCTAAAATCTTTCAAAAAAAACCACTGACTTCAAGACAAAGGCTGGAAGTGCTGATATACTAGCTCATCTCTGGGTTTTAGGACTCTTCCTGCAGCACTCGACTGTAAAAACCAAAACAATGAGCCAAAGAAGCTAAAGTGCTCAGTAGAGCTACAAAGTTGGATTTAATTATATGTGGGTTTGTCATTACGAGTGACACCTTTCACATACATGTAGTCATGTGATCCATTATTGATATGAAAATATCGATTATATTTGATTATATAATATTGTACGGTAGTACAGCATGTTGTGTGTGATAATATGGGCTCCTGCTGTCTTGTTTGCCAGCTAGATTTTATTTTAAGCTCAGGTGGCTCATATGAAGCGATTACAGCTCTATTGGATTAAGTATTGCCAGAGTTCAGGGACAGATGTTATAATAAACTTTATCTCTCCAGCATTATCCAATAGCGCTGTTTGGAGTGAGCAATCTGAGTGTCCCTGTAATGACTGATCAGCCTTATCACCGCACACAGGCCGGGGGAGGTGACACGACATGCCAAGGTGTGGGCTTCTAACGGGCCCCATGTGAGGATCTTAGCGGGTCAGGTTGACTGGGGGCCCTGCTCATGTGACCCGGGTAGGAGGCTGACGAGAGCAGGCATGTGAGTATGGAGAGGGGGCCGCCTCACAGTGGTGATTGTTGCCAGGGAGGACACACACACACACACACACACACACACACACACACACAAACTGTGGCCCAGTGGCCCGCTGCACCTCTCTGGAGGCGGCTAGCTGCTGAGGAACAAAAGGCCCTCTTCAGCCGAGCACAACTCTCTGTCAAAAACACAAGTCCCAGAAGTGGATGAAAGGTGGACTGCTCTGACAACTCCTGCAAGACTGTGAGGTGCTTTCACACAGAGACAGATCAGAACCGAGCAATCTGTATAACAGGAGGGAATTTAATTGAGGAAATTATTCAAAAAATGTCCTCTAGATAAGAGATTCAGGAAAGAATTTAAATAATTCTCTGTCCATCCCTTCATCTCTGTCTTCATCACCCTTCCACCTCTCTTTTGCACATTCCCCTCCACAGATAAGCCTGACATAATACCCTGAGCTGGTTGTGTTTTATCTAATCTGTTAGGCTAAGTCATCTACTCTATCAGCTGCAGTAAATAATGGAGAAACACTGATAGGAAGGCTCTGAGAGAGGAAAGACGGCGATCAGACCAATTAAAACCCGTTAAGATGAGACATATCAATGTAGCGACCATAGTTTCACAAAGATGATTTTATTTGCTGTTAGCTAGATTCGAGAGAGATGATTGGTCGTAAAGCTCAAGCAGATGAGCAATTTTGCCTCTTATGTTATCTTCCTCAGAGATTCCTGCAAGGTCAAGATCAGATAAAACTTATTACAGTCTGTTTATAGCCAGGGTTATAAAGTAGCGACTACTTACTCAGGTACTGTACTTAAGTACAGTTTACTTACATACTTGTACTTTCACCAGCATGTACAATTTATGCTATTTTACAGTTCAACTACTCCACATTCCTCTCCACAACAATTCAGATCAGTTGAAAGATATAGTTGCTATTTACTTTTCACATTAAGATACAACATAGAATAATCTGAATCTTTATGATTAATTTACAGTGTAAAATATGACACATTGTTAAAGATTAACGCAGTGCCCTCCAACCTTTTTGGCTTGTGATCCCTCACTAAAACAGTAGTGTTAGTTGGGTCCCCTTGTTTTATTTGTCTGTGACTTATTACCAGTTTCACCAAAGGGTAATTTTATACAAAAGTTGTATAAAGTCTTGAGTGGAGTGGAGAGATGGAGTACCCTTTTGAGGGCATCATATGTAAAATTTCTGCATTAAAATGTCTAAAAACAACTTGACATATGTGATATATTTTTGCTGAGTTGTGCACTTACATTATTCGCAGTGTGTTATTACTAAATATAGTGTGAAAAAGTAATAAATTAGCTTGTCTGTGAACATGATTTCTGCCTGAGACAAGTTAGATAGATTTTCATCAGCAGTGGTGGTTGTTTTAACAATGAAGACAACGACTCCCATGATCCCAAGCTGCTTCTCAACATCATCAAACTACGTCTTTTGTTATTGTTTTGGTGTGAGACAGAACTTAAGTACTGTGCGTTTCTCAGATATCTCAGATCTAGAATTAGGTTTTTTCGTCTTTCATCTCCCATTACTCATGTCGCGACCCCTCAGATTTATTTTGTGCCCCTTTGGAGGGGCCTGACCCTTAGGTTGAGAACCACTTGACTTAAATTGCCAAATTTCCTTGCTTGTGTTGGATCAACTCTCAGATGTATGTTGCTTTGGATAAAAGCATCCGCTAAATAAAACGGTAAGACTGTGTAAGATTGTCAACTATTGAACTGCATATAATCAGGTTTTGGGAGTAACAGATTATTTGTGACGGGATTACGTAATCTGGATACAAAAAAGATAACTGTATTCCATTACAGTTACAGATAAATAAGAGATACATTTTCTTTATTTTACATAAAGAACAATATACTGCCATGCACTCTGTACACACAGTTGCCAGTTCATTACATGACCTCTAGTGAAAAAGTGTTCACTAGGTGGAAATTTCTTTTCATTTTTTGTCTTTAAATTGTTTGTTTGTTTGTTTATTAGATTAGCTTGTTGTTTATTAGCTACTGTACTGTAACAGCAGCTACTCTTCATTGGGTCCCCATTAATATTTTAACAATTCTCCAATGACAGGAAAATACATTAATACACATTCAACTTAATCAATCTTAAACCAGTCAATTAATAAATTGCATACCACAAAGGAAGGAACAGCTGGACAAATTAATAAACCTAGCAACAAACATAAAACACTTGGAGCTGCGATAATTAATCAGTTATTGATCAACTATTAAATTACTCTGCCTCTATTTTGGTAATTGATTAATAGTTTTGAGTCACTTCTTAATTTCAAGTTAATTTAAAGTCAAAATTATCTGATTTCAGCCTCTTAAATGTGAATAATTTCTGGTTTCTTTGCTAGACAAAACAAGACATTTGAGGACGTCATCTTGAGCTTCGATCAACATTTTTCATTAATTTCTGACATTTCATGGACCAGACAACTAATCGATTCATTGACAAAATAGCTGACTGATAAAACTAATCATTAGTTGCAGCCCTAAACACACCATATAAGGCTAAACAATTTCACCATTGACCATTGAAGTAATCCTAAAGTAATAGAAAGTAATCAAGTTACATTACTTTAATGTTGTGATACTTGGATTATGTTACTGTCTACATTTGTTAACAAGTAATTAGTAACTGTGTCTGAATACATTTTTATAGTGACCCTCCCAACCCTGCATATAAAGCAGTTATAACCACCTGCACCTCCGTCACTTACAAAATGCTGCTTATATGATGCATCAGTATTAACAATGTACAGTGCAGCACCTTTACTTGTAGTGCAGTATTACTCCATACTATCTCCATTGTTGTATTGGTACTTGTCTTAGTCTATGCCTGTCAGATAAGACAGATAAGGGGATTTGGTTAACATATGGCTGTAGGATCATTATCATGATGCTTTATCAGTTATGAGGGTGTTGAGCAAATCTGTAATTCCCAACATGTAGCGCTTTCCATCGTATCTTATCAAGGTTTGAACTCAGGATTGGATCTCTAGAGGAGCAGAGGGTCATATTACAGTCAGTCATTTTACAAAGATAGTAAACCATTTGAGAATATTCTCTACGCTCTGAGAGGTTTGCTTATCATCCCCCTCAGAGAAGGTTTTGTTTATTTGCTGGATGCATTTAAACATGATTCCTCATGAGAAGACGACATCCCATTTCCTTACAGTACTTAGGTTAATCAAAGAGAACATCTCTGCAGTTGTTTTCACTGCCTCCCCTGCTGATAGACGTCCTCACACAGGGCACAGAGACACCAGCAGCTCCCTGCGGCCCGCGTCACAGGATAGGAGGGTGCCTCTAAATCCGCTCGGTGAGGCCTGACAGAACCATTTTTTATATCCTCAAAAGCAAAGTCTGTCATGTCCCGGGCCTCTTAGGCAACATATGCCTCTGTGACAACATCATTATCTCTCATTAACTTCAGTCTATAAGCGCTGACTCTGCTAAAAGTAGCATCATTAGGCTGTGGAGGTTTAGAAAGCACCCTCCTCCCATGCAATAACACATTCATGTCACTGTACCTGTGTGTGTGTGTGTGTGTAAATGATACGGACAGTTTTGGAGAGCAGAGAGCGCTGGTGACCTCTGACCTTGGCAAATTTGTGTAATTATGTCAAAGCGGGAGCCGAGAGGGCAACCTGTTCTGCATTCTTCACAGTACCCGCTGCCCATTAGAGCATTCATTAAACACAGCTTAGCTCAGCGAGTGACCAGGAAATCTGATGGAATTAGTCTCAAGCTGTGTTTCCACCGCCGCACACACACCTGACGGACCAAGACGACTGTTTTCAGTCAGACCGGGGACCACTGCAGACCAAAATAGGCTCTGGGTTTATGTGACTAATAGACGGCTGGACGGGGAGAAAGCAAAAGAGCAGCCATGTTTCCACCTCTGACATAACAGAACAACAGCTTGAGCTTTGGAAACAGTGATCATAATTTTTTTTTTTTTTACCATTTCCTGGCATGTTATGGACCAAACAACTATTGATTAATAGAGAAAATAACTAAAAATATAATGTGGAAAATAACATTAAATTTAAAAAAAAAACTCCTCCTGCTTCATTTTAACTGACGAACATACTACTCACTGTTACTTTGCATGGGAAAATGTAAACACAGGCTTCAACTGATTTCAAAGAAAATCTGACCCAGTGGCAGGAATTAAGAATAACTGTGTAGAAATCTTCATGCAGATGGCCTCTCTTGTGTATTTAGGCATTGGTATTACATGAGAGAGTATTTCATAACCAGTTAGAAACATCTTGCATATTCCAACACAGAATCCAAAACAAGCACAAGAAAATGCCCTTTTTAAATGAAAAAAGAGACAACTTTTCAATAGAATTTCAATATAATTGTTTTTATGTGAATCATCTGAATGTGCTGCACAATACAGCACATAAGCAAACATAACCAGGCACAGAATAATTTGTGCTCTCTCTGTTTTTTTTTAGTATGAAGAATAACTTACAATCACAGCATTGTAAAAGCTACAGTGTCCTGTCCTGTAATATAAAGCATTTTATAAAACATATATTTAAAAAAAAAATATTCATTTTTACTTGTCACAGCAGGTTCTTTTAAATTGTACTGTTGGATTGTGCTTACTGTTAAAAAAAAAATATTTCAAGGCAACTGACTTCACTAAACTTTTGAGTTTTGAATTAAACTCAGGCTCATAAGTAGTAGTAGCAGTTTAAGAATTTTAATTTGATTCAAAACACAAAATTTAGTGAAAACAGTTGCCTTGAAATGATAAGTTTAAAATGCACTGTTGGATTGTGCCCAGAAGTTGAGAAAGCCACTGACTTCATTAAATTTTGAGCTTTGAAGCTGACTCATACTCTTAAGTTTTGAAATAAACTTTAAGAAGTTTGACCACCCTGTAATCTTTTCTTCAGATAATTTACTTTTCTGAACTTCTCAACCTTTTACAGCGCAGGCGAGTTATTAAAAACGACATATTCACAGAGGATTTGGTGGTGTTTTTCTACTCATTTTCACCGTTTTAGACAAAACATTTGATCAAAATCCACAAGTTATCAAGCAACCCTCAGACAGGATGTTGTCTTTGATATTAAACCACGTATTTACATCATGATTTAAAACAGTTTGAAGTGCAGTTCTACAGGTGATTTGTGTTGTGTGTCAGTCTCTATGCAGGTAATTTTATTTATGATTCGTCCCTTAAACCAGTGGTTATTAACCTTTGCGGGTCGCGACCCCTCAGAAACATCAGGTTGGTGTTCATGAACCCCCCCCCCCCCCCCCCCCCCCCCCCCCCCCCCCCCCCCCCCCCCCCCGACCCGACATCCACTGCCACCATCTGCCTGAGACTGTTCAGGAATGATTGTGTAACACATGAAAGCTACCAAACTCACATTTTATCACTGGGACAAGCGATGTAAATGTAAAAAGATCCTTCCATACAACCCCCAGAAAAGAACATACGATGCCTTTGAGGGTCTGGACCCCTAGGTTGAGAACCACTGCCTTAAACATACTCTGAGCGCTTCCTGAAGGAAACATCTGTACTCATGACCTGGTACCTCCGCTGCAACACAGGCTGAGGCTCCACCTGTGAACACAAGCGAGAGGTGACCAGAAGGAGCCCGGCCACGATGAGAAGAAACCCTCCGGCCCAGCCGCTGAACAGGGCGTCCCCAAACTCCCACCGTGGCACCACCTCAGGTACTTTATCATCAAAGAAATGTATCACGGCTAAATGGGCCATGTAGGACACGGGGATGAGACACAGCACTCCGGAGATCATCCCCAGCACCCCTCCTGTGATGGTTAAAGTCCTCTTGGTTCTGGAGCCTCCGTGTTCTTTACAGCTGTTCACAAGGTAAAGTCCAGGTATGGCCACCAGCATTCCCAGCATGCCCACTGCGAGGGAGGTGCACATGAGGATGCGGGCCAGCTTGAGGTCACTGGAGAGGCCCAGCAGGCTGTCATAGGCTCTGCACTCCATTCCCCCCACATCCTGGACCACGCACGTCTCCCAAAGGCCCAGCTCGTAGCTCTCCACCGGCAGCAGGGCGGTGGACATGGTCAGCCACTGTGGCAGGATGGTGGTGGCTAAAGCGCACAGCCATGCTCCCACATACACCAGCATCCCCAGCAGCTCCAGAGCGCAGGCACACGTGTCCATCTCTCCTTCTCTGGCCTCCACGCTTCACAGAGCCTCAAGGGTTCTTCTTCTCTGGCTGGAGAGAGGCCTGTGTGGACGTCCACTCGGCTCACAACACCTGATAATTAGAGTTGACTGCTCCGGCTCTGGACTCTGAGCTCTTTCACAAACAGTTCCCACTCAGAGGAGCACACATCTTCTGCTGCAGGGAGGAGAGGGGGCCCGCTCGGCCCTCCCCTTTGTATGGTCCTCCTGCTCCGGCTGCTGTGCCAATGGGCAGCAGGGGCAGAGGCAGAGATAGCAGGCCATAGGGGACGAAATCTAACATAGACAGGAAACATATGGAACATTTTTATGTCAGAAATGAACTCCCTGGTGTTCATTTTTATGCATCCTGTATGTCCTCAGAGAGACAGATATTTCACTACATAAATAAGCAAACAAATGACCACGGAAAGCAGCACAGTTTAGTTATTATTTACAAAAACTAAACAAGGATAAGCTTCTCATAAACTGAGCTGCCTCAAGAGATACTGTCTTCCAACAGTTTAATTATCATTAGAACTCCCTTTTACATCTATCAACACCGTCCTTAAAGTGTCCATCTTGTAAACTTATTAGGGGGGTTATTTAAAGCTACTACAAGAGTCTGTCATATTTTGCTGACTGTTGAAGCCCCTGTGGACCAAAGCTGTAGTGTTTCCACTGCCACAACTGCAAAACATAAAGTCAAAAATAAAATGATCTAAATAAAAATCTCATCCTGCTTCTTTTCAACTGGTTCACATTTGGCTCGCTGTAACTTTGGCTGGGAAAATGTAAACACGGGCCTGTTTCATCTGATTTCACACAGAATCCAACCAGCTGGCAGCCGTTACAAATAACTATATAGAAACAGCTGATCTTCGTGTGGATGGTCTTGTAGAGTCTTATAGAGGTCTCACTAATAAATTGAGACTGTTTCATAACCAGTTAAAAACTCCTTGAAGCAGCTTTAAAGAGGAAAATTTTTGTTTTTGCTGGTGTTGTTTTTGTGTTTACAGTGTATGTGATTAAAATCCATAAGTGATGAAGCAACCCTTACACAGGATCCTGTCTTTGATATAAAACCCAATATTTACATCATTATCTTAAAGCAGTTTGAAGTGCAGTTCTGAGGATGAAATTAAACACAGGCAGGATATCATATTGTGCTCTTTTTTTTGGTAAGAAATGAACTCTCTGGTGTATACTTTTATGCATCCTGTGTGTCCTCAGAGAGACAGAAATTTCACTGTATAAATAAGCAAACAAATGAACATGGGACAACTTAAAGGGACAGTTCACCCCAAAATCAAAAGTTCATCCCCTCCCTCTAGATAGTTTTGTTGCAAGTTGCAGAGTTTTGGAGATATCAGCTATAGAGATTTCTGCCTTCTTTCCAATAAAATGGAACTAGATGCCACTCGGCTTGTACCACACAAAGCACCCAACAAAAAATAAATAAATAAAAATTTGAAAAATTCAGCAGTAGTGTTTCTCTCCAGAAATCATGACCTGGTCACTCAAGACAATCCACAGACGTCGTTGTGAACAGTTTCATGTTGGAACTACTTTCTTTCTACAGCAGAATCCACCAGAGCTACTTTCTTCCTGCAGTCGAATCTAAATCAGTTCTTTCTACCAGAAAAAAAAGTAGTTCCTTTAACTATTAAAAGTCCAGTTAAAGCAGCACAGTTATTATTTACAAAAGACAAACAAAGATAAGCTTCTCATAAACTGAGCAGGAGATAAAATCTACCATTTCAGATCAGTGTGATTAAGAATAGAGCTCCTTTTTACAGCTCTTAATACTGTCCTTAAAGTGTCCATCCTGAAAACTTACGAGGGAAGTCATAAACACACAATTTATGAATGTATCATGAGGGCCATCTTCCATAGGAAATCATTACTTTATCGCCCATGTCATTAAATTAGGCAAGGACAATAAAATCTGCTCCATGCCTGGTGAGATGCTTTCCATGATGATACATGTATCTAGTTTCATAAAATGCATTATGGTCATACATGTGTGATAGCTGCAGTGTCACAGTCAGGCCTTTTTTTCTGCATGTGACTGAAACAGAAACAACAGTGCAGCTTATTGTGCGCTCGCATATGAACACTACATAGCCTGTGGGAAATGATCGTGGGAGGCAATAGATCAAAGCTCTGATGTGAGAAAATGTTTCCCAGCCATGAACGCACACAGCGACGCACAACAAACACGCAAACAAAAATGCACAGATAAAATCCCCAGCCGGGCTGCTTAAACTCCTCCTCCTCCTCTGGAGAACAAAATGCTCAGCTGACTGCACTGACGTCTTTACAGAGAGTCCACGACGTTTGCTTGGCTGCACACATGCACACACATTTACACACACACATACGCACAGAGTCAGGTGTATTAGTGTCTTTGGGGTATGGAACTACTGGAAATACCAAACCCCACCTATAAAAACAATATTTTCTTCCATAGTCTCATAAAACAGTTTTCTGACAGACACAGACGGGGGAGAATGTATTCACTGTAATTCCCTCACTGGAAATTCCACTTGAACTTCATGTCACACTGAATTTCTGTCAGTGCATCAGAAACCTGAGGAAAACTATGAGGAAATATGTCTCAGGTTTTTCAGTGTCAGTGTTGTTGCAGTTTCTGCTGGTCACAGATAGAGGTCAGCAAAGCTCCTGCTTTACTTAAGAATCAAGAATCTGAATCTAACTGTGTCTAATGCAGGTCAACTTGCCACTCAAACCCACACAAACTAATAAACACTAAGACTGGGCTGCAAAAAAACAAGGATTGATTTAATGTAAAATCAGCACAAATTTGATTTGAGTAAAACCAGGTTTAAAATGAGTTAATCCAGATTTAAAATTAAGCACAGCTCATCTCAAAAAGGCAGCTATTTTAAAAGTTACACCTCCTTAAGTGATACGAGTTTAGAGTTAATACTGGAACACAGTTCCCACTGGCGTTAAAGGTTTTGGTCTAACATTTAGTCTTGGTTTAGAATAAAAACTAACCTGACATTAAAAGAGAGGTATAAATGTAATCTATCTTAATTTAAACTGCTTTGAATGTTTGGTGCACCATAATTTAAATTAAACCATGATTTAACCAGATTTAAAAATGAATCCTTGTTTTTGCAACTTGGCCTAAGTACTTAGCTATTTTATCATCTGACTCTGTGCAATAATTCAAGTGTGCAATTGACTAGTTTACACTGGCATCAATCCTGCATTTATTTGTGTACATTTCAACCCACCAGTACTCTTATTTATAATATTCTTGCATCTTAACACACTTATTTATAGTCCCCATTTTTCAGTATTATTGTGCATGTTTATTGTTTTTGTACACTGTTTTATATATTGCAGTATACATATTTTTTACATGTTTTATTTTTTCTATACATTATTTAAAATTTCTTTCTATATTTCTATTCTTGAAGGGGAGCAACTGTAACATAACCCAGTTTCCCTGGGAAGTGTGTTGCATCTGGTCTGGTATATTCTGCTCTTACTTAATACTTTTCTTCTTTTTACATTTAAACATTAATTACTCAAACTGTAATTTAAACTCAAAGAATATACAGCATCAGTAACTACCAGTAAAAACCCTGATTCCACAGAGTCAAATTAACCCACTTGTGTTAACCCCCTCTACAACCAATCCTTACCTTTGTGAGCAGACATTTTTCATGACAGCCATTTTCATTTTTGTCCATTTTGGGCTACTGTAGAAACACGATGGTTCAATATGGCGGCCTCTGTAGAAGAGATATAAATGGTATCTTCTGTAGATATTAAGGTAACGAAAACTCAGTGATTCTTATTTTCAAATGATTAAACACTAATCAAAACAACATTATGAATATTTATATTCCTTTTCCACCATATCATGCCAATAAATCCATGCAAATATTACACATTGGACCTTTAGGTTCTGTTCCATTCAGATCGAACAAAAGTCATGGTTCTGTTATTGTGCATGTTGGCTCACTGGAAAGGCTCTTCTACACTAAATGGAACTGGCAATTAATTAGTATCACTGGTATCACTTGTGCTCACCCTACTGTTTCATCTCAAAATGGCTCCTGTGAACTTTGACTTGTCTGAGCAGGAAAGGCACAGGTTAAAAAAAAAAAAAAAAGTTAATGATGGCTCATGGATATTAAAGTGTCCCAGTAAATCTTGACAGCAAGTCAGCTTTTACAGTACTAGGGCCCTTGAACTAGCTCACATAAATGGAACCCAGCCATTGTTAATATTTCAATTACACCTGTGCTTTTTCCTGCTTTAAGAAGCCACAATGTCCTCAGTGAAAAAGTTCTTGCTGGTCTATATGTAGATAAATGGTTAAGTTTATAAAGACTCCACCCATTGGATTAATAGAATCCAAATGTGCAAAAAAAAGGTCTATGTATTATTAGAGAATATCCTCACTAACAAAATAACATAATTTTGTTTTATATTTTATTATAATTTTATTTTACTTGAATATATATTTGGAACTGTTACTTTGTGTTTTACTCTCTCTTAACTGCTTTACCACTTCTATTCTTATTTAATTAATCCTACCTCCTCTGCTTCCTTGGTATTATTTGTATTTTATCTGCCTTGCCTGATTTTCTTTTCTTTTGCAAAGCACTTTTGAAAACATTTTAAAGAAAAGTGCTCTCTAAACTTTGCTACTACTACTACTACTACTTTCTATTGTCTCTGTGTAAATGTTTGTTTCTTATATAGTGTCTATTCATTCTACATAATTGAAACAGACATTTTTCACAGTGTTGACATGAAATAGCAGGGTAAGCACAGGTGTTACTAATTATATACTAATTAAGGCTCCGTTCCATTTGGTGTAGCAGAGAAACACTGAGACAACATGTACAACAGCAGCACCCAAAAATATCTTAATATTTCATGTCCTGCTATGAGAAAGATCTATTTATGAATTATTTGGTTTACAGTTTGTGTGGAGGCAGAGGGGCCTGGCCTTACAGAGACAGTGGGTAGTTGGTGCTGTAAATGAAGCTATATCTATCAAAGACACCAGGTGGCGCTGCTGCACCACTTAATAACCTTGCAGTCATCAACAAACCTCGGGTTCGTCACTGTGTCCAGGGGGAAGTTGTCCTCGGCTTTAAATTACAGTTAAACTCTTGTAAACTATTTTCCCGTAACAGCAAAAAGCCGTTTTTCTTTCCTAATGATAATAACAATTTATTTTATGAAGTTAAAGCTCAGTTATGACATGCAAATCAACAGGTCGTTGTTTGAGAGCTGAACAGTAACTTTAGTTAAATTAGTTCTTGTTGTTGCCTCTTCTGTCCACCACTGCTGCTGACTGAATTATCGTCGAGGTAAAACACTAAATTAATTTTATAAACTTTGTTTTCACACTTTAATGAAAGTGTTGAGCTCTGAAGTGTCCCTATTGGACAGAGGAGCTCGCTCAGTCGTACGTCCGACCGTTTATGCAAATGTGCTGTAGCCGAATATGGACACGCAGGAATGAAATATGGTGGAGGAGGCGAACATGGAGGACCGAGGACCGTGAGAGCGCTGCCGCCGTGCTGCTGTTTCTGGGGGGTAGCAAGAAGAAACGTGGATGTACCTCCAGCGGGACATTTTCATCGGACAACCTCGGTGGAAAGTTTTGTATTTGCGTCTCCATTGTTTGCGCCGACAAGTGCGTCGAGGTCGAGTTTGTTGTAATGCAGTGAAGAGCGACTTTTTCGGGGGGATAAAAAGCAGGGCAGAGGGCTCCAGCCCTCTCACCATCCCGACGCTATGCCGTGGGTCAGCGGCGGTAAGCGGAGAGAGAGCTCGGAGCTGCCGCTGCCCGCGGGCTGGGAGGAAGCCCGGGATTACGATGGCAGAGTGTTTTTTATCGACCACAACACCCGGCAAACTTCATGGATTGACCCCAGAGATAGGTATGCTACAGGCCTGGGAGTACTGGGATTACACACACTCACACAAAGTAGTTTTAATTCAACAAGTAAGGAACTAGCTGTAAGTTAGTGGAAGAGATGCCAGGGCGGCCGGGCGGAGGGGGGCGACGGCTACAAGTGAAGTGTTTTGTTTTTGGGGGACCAGGGCAGTAAATTCCCTCCATTCCCTTTAATGTGACATAAGGTTGCGGTGGATATTGTAGCCACGACCGATGAATCAGATGAGATTTGGCAGCAGTTGTGGCCTCCCCTCCTCTTGAAGATTTCCCATGCAAACACGGGATGTAACGCCCATGGTCCCCTACCATGCAGCTGCTCACATTCATACTTAACCAGTAATAATATGAGTCTTTAAAAGTCTGACAGGTCTTTGACATGGAGTTAGACAGGAGCTCAGCCTTTCAGGTTTGTTGTGTTGTCATCTAACAGCAGCCTGTGTTCAGTGCAGCATGTAAACCCGGTCACCTGAGTGTTTACTAATCTGACTCTTCAATTTGATGTCTGTGTCAAACCTCAGTCATTCAGACTCATCAGTAAGCTCAGCAGATTTATGACTTCCAGTGACCTGAAACATTCCTGGTTCACACACCTAACACAGTGAGCTATTGTTATCAAGCTCCCCTTTCCTTTTCACACAAAGACACCTCCACTCCAGTGCTGTGTCAGGCACAGCTCTGCAGTCTACTGATAATGTTGTACTTCATCCCAAAATTACCCATGATGTGTGTGTTTCACTGGATTTGACAATGGAGCGTAGTACAGCAAGAGCTTTAAACTCCAACTCCCAGAAATCTTTGTGAAAATATGTGAGGAATGCTAGTTGGGCCACTGGGAAAGCTGCAAGGATGTGCTTTTGTGGGGACTGGGATTTCACCAACCCAGAAACAGGCTCAATCAGGCATTCAAAGCAGACTTTGTGAGATTACTGGGAATTATAGCAAGTATTTTAACTCTGCTGCATTATGAGGGAAAGGCAGAAATTTGCAGTGCCTGACAAAAACAACACTTCAAGTATGGCCGGAGTTTGAATTTCCGTCTCTTTCTGTGCAACATTTTTAAACCAGATTTCTTGCTGCTGATTTGAGCAGTGGGAATGTAGTAGCTGCATGTAATCTAGATAAGAGAAACCTGATTTCCTTGAAGGCCCCCTCCTCCCTGCAAGTTGATTAACCATTGTTGTGTGTGGCTGATAGCAGTTTCACAAGATCTTCTAGTCGTCAGCGTTTGAAGGAGGGGATCAGGGCTTTTACGTTTGCATGACTAAAGAATGTTTTCTGCATTTGTTCTGGTGCTGCTCAGTGATTTATAGGTTATCTCGGCCAGAGGAATGTCTTTTGTCACCACCTGATACTGACTTTCCAATAAATCACATCACTACACAGCCCTAAAGCTGACTTTCTGCTAACATGGAACAGATACAAAAAGGTGTCAGCTATTCAGGCAGTGTTGCCACTCTTAAAAAAAAAATGTAGTTCTTCTTTCCCTCAGCTGAAGATAAAAGGGCTGTTTGCATGCCACTCAAGCATGATAGGGATGGCAGGAGCAGAGAAATGAATGCAGCAATGATAAGCCTTTCATACTTTTCCCTGTGTTTGACAGCTTCTCTGTTTTAAGTACAACTAAAAAATCAAAGGCTGATAGGTTAAGGATAGCTGTTGTCAGGTATCTACCATGTGTTATTGCAGGCCTTCATTCATCATCCTGAGTTACTGGCTTTAACTCAGAGCGATGCACTGCTACGTGAGCGATTGTGATCAGATTCTTGAGATGTTTCACATTGAATCAGAAAAATGAACCAAGAGTAGCCGGGCGCCATCTGTAAGCTGTCATATTCAAACGTCAGCCAGTGAGGAGCAAGGCGATCTTACTAGAGCTGCAACTAACAGTTATTTTCATTATCGATTAATCACCAGATTATTTTCATGTTTAATCGTTTAGTCTGTAAGTAGCTAAAAAATTGAAGATGCTCATCACGATTTCAGTCCAAAGTCCAAAACCCAAAAACTCTTCATTTAACATCATCAATGACAAAGTAAAGCAACAAATCATCACATTTAAGAAGCTGCAACCAGCAAATGTTTCTTGAAAAATGACTGAAACGATTAACTGATTATCAGAATAGTTGGCAGCTAAGCTCTACTTCTTATCATCAATGATCCTCATAATGAAGGTGATGTTATAGGTCTAATTGTTAGAAAGCAGCTTTGGGCTGGTCATATTATTGGATGTTAGCTTAATATTCTTGCTAGTATTGGCTGACAATGAAATGTTCTGTTCATTTTCTTTAAAAAGTCAGCCATCAGAGCCCTGATTTCTGGTTTTAATTTGAATATTATTAGGTGATAGCTTCTGATATTGATTAATCTGCTGAATATATTCTTGACTAATTGACTTTCCTATGTGCCAGAATCCCCACTTCCTAAACTTCTGATATTCAAATGTCTTGTTTTTTTCCCAAACGACAGTCCAAAACTCAAAGATCCTCGATTTCCTGTCATATACAGCTAAGAAAATCAACAGATACTCAAATTTGAGAGGCCACAATAAGTGACTTTCTTTTAATGTTGCATTTATTTTCTTGTTTGGTTTTGATTACCAGAAGTAGAGCAACGATCAGTCAGTTAATTCAAAAGTTAGACTAGTTGCAGACTATTTTATACTATATTTTATACTTTTTTACTATTTATAGTTTAAGTATTTTTTCAAGCCAAAATATCAAACATTTGCTGGTTCCAGCTTTTTAAATGTAAGGGTTTGCTGTTTTTCTTTGTCTATTATGATAGTAAATAAAAAGTCTTTGGATTCTGGCTTGTGGGCTGGAATAAAAAAAGAAGCAATATGAAGATGTCACTGTGGGCTCTGGGAACTTGTGATGAGCCCTTTTCGCAATTTTTCAACATTTCATAGACTAAAAAAGTAATTGTGAAAAATAATTGGCAGATTAATCAGTAATGAAAATGATTGTGCAGCCCTATTTATTTTTAATTCACTGAATATTTTTATAAATGACTTGTTTTGTTTATGTGCCAGAATCACCATTGCCCGAAGGCCAAATTCACTTTTTCTAAGGCCTTATTTTACCCAAGAACAGTCCAAAATAGAAACCCATAGTCTTAAATAGTTTGATTGCCAGTTTTCTTTGCAGTGGATTGATTGGAAAAAGTTAGAGGGTTCAGTGGTTGTTGGACCTTGGTAGTGTGTGTCAGAGACTGACATGACAGATGTGATGTTCAGGGGACCGAAACATGCCTTATTGGGCGGGGATCAAACTCTCCTTATTTTGGGCATAATATGATCTATGTTTGAAGTGTAACAAAGGCCTCAGGAACTCCTCTTGAACTCCTGACGCTCACACCAACAAAAGCTCAGTATAACAGCTTGTGTGAACACCTTGCGTCATAATGCTGAGTGCAGGTACTGTGATCTGGAGTGTCATAAAGCTCGCAGCTAGGGTTGTCCGATGTGCGTGTGTGTGGGTGTCTTAGAGCCTCAAGTCTGCTGACCCTTGGAGAGGCACATCAGCGAGGAATTATCGCCTAATCACTAAAACACAAGAGCCATTGAGCTCAAACATAATTGTCAGTGATGATCATGATGTGCTGTAACGGAGCTGCGTATCAGCCAGAGTTCAAGTTTGTTACCGCTGGTACGTCTGCAGGCGGCAGAGATGCTGGATGGAGTTGTGTTGGTTAGATGACAGCATGTAGTGAAAAATTAGATCCATGTGTGAACACAGTGCACAGATACCTGGGAAACTGATGAAGCATCTTTCCACACATGACTTGCAGAAGAGCAAATGCTGGTGGTCGGCCTCACCGTGATATGACTTAACGTCCAGACACAAAGAAGGAGACCTGTAGGCTACATCTACATCCCTTCCAAGCGTTCACTCTAGATGATCATTATGAGGACGGTGGACACCTCAAGCAGCTCGGGGCGGCCCTGCCAGCTCCTGCAGATAAGCCGAGCAGTTCTGTGGGGCTTTTTTGTTACTGTGGAATGAGCGTTATGTTAGGCATGCCTACACTAATGCCTAGGGGCTCTGCTTGCTCGCGGCCCCAGACAAAGCAGCAGAACAGAGGCAGTTCCCACGTGTCTGCCTCCTCCTTTCCATCCTGGGCCCTGTAGGCCTCCTTTATTAGCTCTGTTATGCAACAGCCATGGCCGGCCTGCCGCTCAGCAAAGGGAGGCCTTTATACTTGGTCACAAAGCACACCAAATTCAATTATTCTGGAAAGGGTGAGCTGTGTTTCCAGCACCGAAAGGTTATTCACATGCGCTGAACCCCGCTGTTATTTTGCTTCCCCCAGTGTTTTCATTATGATGGCTCTTTTTTGTCTTTTGGTGGGGGAGGTTACGAACATGCCATTGCTTGATCCAGTGTCATTTTGCCCTATGTGTTTTCTGTGTTCTTTTTCATGAGCAGACAATATGTTTGTCTTCAGGTCTCACCCCGCTCCTTGTTCTGGAAGTTCAAACCTCTTTCTTCCAGCAGTTAGTGTGACAGGCCCTTTGATGCTTTGCTATCCCAACTCATTCATATACTTTTGGATGATTTACAACAATAAAAACACTTATCAACTGCCTAGATATTACTTTGCATCAGTTCTCAGGCTGTGTGTTGATGCCTCCTCTGAAGCATTCAGCAGTCAGACCGTAGGTTGCTGCTCGTGTTTTATGTGTATATTGTGAAGAATGCTACCTAAACAGGACATGCCAAACTCGGTGGACCAACCTCGAGCTCTGGGCCACCATTGTTTTTTTTCCTTCCACACATCTGCACAATTCTTATTCAGAAAGAAAGAAAAATGTGGCCGACAACACTGGCTCTACCCGTTTTGTGCGCACCTTTCTGTGCTCAGCTTGTCATAGCGTTTTAAAATCCCAAACTCTCAGGGGCGAGAAGAAACTACAAATGATCTTTTTTCTCATATTCAGCAGCTTTTTATGTGCTTGTAGATCAGTCTGCTCACTCTAAAATGAGAATGTACCCACTGGCTTTTTGGGTGACACTTTGACACCTTCTGTTTATGACACAGTTTAATGTTGTGAGCACATATATAACAACTATACAACTTCACTGAGATGACATATTGTCTTAGTCTTGTATGGTCATTCTTTATCTGCTAATACACTAGCACTCAGTTATGTTTTTCACAGGAGAGGTTACAGTTGGCAGACACATTAATAAACACTTAATATGTCTATATATAGTTAATATGTATAGTGTTTACATTGTAGTTTCACAGGAATCATTCAACTTTACAGGGGAATTCACTTATTTTGCTTTCTTGCTGAGAGTTATATGAGAAAATCCGTCACTTTCATGCCAGTGCAGTAGATATGAAGCGATGCATTTTGTCACGCCTGGCTACTGTCCGTCTGAACATTGCCTCAGCTAAGCTCACCGACTGCTGGCTGTAGCTTCATATTTACCTTTAATCACTGCAGCTCTAATCAAAATAGTTGGCAACTAATGTACTTGTTAATAACTCATTGATTATTTGACTGTTGATCAATTTTTGCAGTACTAAAATTATCGTGCCATTCACACATATGCATACTTAATAGAAACTAGTCAAATGCAGAGGTGGCTCTGAGAAGACCACTTTAAGTAATAAACATATGATCGCTTTGAAAGGACCAGTGTAGCATCCTGGCCGTAATCATTTTAATATAAATGCGCCCGGTTACCTTCACTTCAGTCCTCCTCTTTATAATAATGGGAATAATCTCTTCATAAGAAAGCTTTTTCACACATAGCTTTATGGATTGAGTTAAGGTTCAGTGTATTCAAGCCTAACACTTGTCTGTCTAAAAGTAGAGTTGACCACAACCTACCCAGGGATAGATGCTAATATTTTTAAGCACTGGACCCACAGGCCACCAAGGTCCTAAAGTACATTTTGGTGGCCAAAATGTAAAATTATATGAATAAATAAATAAATAAAAAAACAGAAAATGCAATTTTACCCAACTTAAAAGCATAATATGCAACATTTTACTAGAAAACAGCGTATCGACTTATAAACGTAATCCCTCTAAATCATCACTTATGACCCACTAGAAGTGTGTGGTGGCACAGACTCTGCCCTCTGCCTGTATTTTCTTAATTTCTCGTGTTTTGCTGTACCCGGAACGCTTCTGGGCTTTAGCCTGCTTGGCAGCGGTGTGTAACCCCCGGCCAATACAGCCGTCTCTGTCTGTTTCCTCTGCTGAGAGCTGCAGAAAGATTTTTACACACACACAGGCAGAGCAATGTTGTACAGGGGTGTGGGCGTGTTTTATGTGTGCTTTAGAACTTAACCGCTACGACACAATCAGAAAATAATGTTTTATTTCACTGCTGATTCACTGCTGTGTTCTTCACTCGCTCTCCTAATTCACACTTTATGTCTCTTACCCTCTTGAGCGTTGGTTGAGCCGGGGAGCAGAGGCCAGCTTTGAATGGTACTTTTACAAACGGTGTTGCAGATTTTACCTTTAACACACCCTGCCTTAAGTGTGATACTTGTGTTGTCCACTTTATCGAAGGCATGAAAGAGTCAGGATGTTTGTGGAACTGTAATGTTGTGTTGGCACAGGCTCACAGTGTGGAGTTAAAACTTGGCTAACTGGGATATTTGGTGGCCAAAGAGTAACCTTTTGTGGCTACGGGCCTGTTACTGTCAAAACCTGCTACCTCATCATTTATTTGTTTTTATTTATTATTGGTTTCTTTTGTCCTCTGTGACATGTTTGAGTGATGGACAAAACAAGACACCTTAAGCTTCGGACCAAACATATGAATAAAAAATTATTGACCGATGAATTACTAATACAAATAATCATTAATTGTTGCATTAGTTGAATTGACTGTTTCACTTTTGTCCTGTAAACTCTGCTCTGCTCTGCTCACAATAAGACAAGCCCTTCCCATGTGTCCAGGCGCTGTCTAAATATGTACAGAGACAGGGATGATGGTCTACTTATAGGAGACCTATTTCTACAAGATTCAACACATATTGGAAGAGCGGGTGTCTGTCTGTCTGTCTGTCTGTCTGTCTGTCTGTCAGCTGCTTCAGGCCTTGCTCTGAAATGCCGAGCAGGCCCTCGGAGAGGCTGGACATAAATGACAGTCCTCCCAAAGTTGTTTTCACATTTTCTTTTTTAACACAGAAAGGAATTTGTAGACCAACAACACTTGTGGCCTTTTTTTTTTCTCACAGACTGTGTCTATCACCCCATCCAGAGAGGAGCTAACAATATGAGATTGGAAACAGGTGGTATTTGTGGTGCATATCGGAGTTAAAATGGGAACTTACAGAATTCTCTGTTATCGCCTCACGGCCCGTCTACGGCACAGCGTCGGTGTCATTACATTTGTTGTTTTTCTGGTCACATATGCAATGCTTGTCATCCAAAGGTCAAGCCTCAATTCTTATTTGTAGACTTCAGCAGCTGGCTCACTACGACGATAAAAGACTTTTCAGTTGTTGGATAAGTTTGTCATTTCTTTTTGAGGCCTGCTGCTCGATAACAGTCTTTTACTGTGGTCGACTGTGGATGCTTCATCACACAAGTGTTTGATTTATTTATACGGTGAACCATCACACAATTAAACATCAGTGTCAAAAATTCATCCCCTGTGCACCACACTGAGGAGGTTGCAACTGGACTGTGGAGGCAACTTTAACACATTTGATGGAGTAATCAACAGTCTGTTTTTTAATTTAATATGAACTGAGCGCACTGTATGAAAGGCAGCAGCAGCAGGAGAGACTTTGAATGTTGTTAGCTGCTTGAAAACATGTGGCTGTGTGGTCAAGCTGAAGGATAATAAGTCAAACCCGGCTTCTCTGGCTCCACAATAAAATATAACAAGGAATATTATGTTTTGTGTAATGCAGTCCACTGTTTGGCACATCGTTATAGCTGAGAAACAAAGGCTGAGGAGCTGGTGGGGATGACCAGCAGACCACACAAGGTCCAGTGGCCCAGACTCCAGTTTCACATGCCTTTCCCATGCAGCAGCCCGTCGCCAGGCAAAGGCGGGTTGCTACAGATAGAAATATCCTCTGGGACAACCCAGGATGGCACAGATTATTCTAGAATTAGCAAATGTCTTTGACAACTAAATATATTTTGCTGGGAAGTTGTGAGACGCTGCAGCATTTCAGTCCTCCACAGCTGAACATGCTTGTCATTCTGTCACACTCTCTTTATTCTATTTCAGATATCTGCCTCATTTTCTGTTTCCTCTTAGACTGAAAGAAGATCCTGGAGAATGTGTACATATTTTAGAACAAAACTGGCCCTTATTAATAATCTCATGTATTTATTACACATTTTATATATAGGCACAGTTTACATGACTGCTGATATTTTTTACTATGATGCTGTAATGTCCTATGGTTTTACTTTGCACCATTTCTCATTGGTGTCTATACACATATTTATAGACTGAAAATTGCTTAAGATACACAATCTCGAGTGTTAATTTTTGCTAAATTTACTCATTGTCGCATAGCAGTGCAATAAAAATGCAATGCAAAAATATAAAGTGCACTTAGTAGAGTACAGATCCCTGCAAGGCAACAGATTGTGTTGCCAGGTGCAACCAGTGGAGAGTTGAAAAGTTACGCCAACATTAACATGAACCACATACATTGTTCCTAGCTGAAACAAGATTTAAAACTGAAGCAATTTTTTGATCACTTGCAGCCGTCTAAATCTGATCAGTTCACACTGGACATTTGTACCAAGTTGTACCAAGAAATTCCTTTCAAGCGTTCCTGAGATATCGCTTTTACGAGATTTGGACGGACATGAGGTCACAGTGACCTTGACCTTTGCCCACCAAATTTTAAGCAGCTCATCCTCAAGTCCAAGTGGTCATTTCCGTAAAAGTTTGAAGAAAATCTGTCAAAGTGTTCTTGAGATATTGCATTCAAAAGAAATGGATAATCTGAAAGCATTATATCTGTGGCCACAGCTGTCGCCAGCACGGAGCCATTAAAAAAAAGTTTTCACATTTTAGCAAGAGTCCTGCTGCCCAAATACAGGCCACTGCTGGGTAATAGCAGGGTCCCGTTTTGGTGCCAATAAATTAGGCTATGTGATAATGGATTGGTGCATAGACTCACATACTTTCAAATAAACAATCCAGCATTTTAGGCACTATCAGAGGTATTTCTGATTCTGGAAAAAAAATAAAATCGCTACCAGGTTTGAATCAAAATGAGTTATGTTTAGATTTTCATAATTGAAACTCATTAGCCTCTGAACAAACTAGGTCATGAAAATAAATACTATAGAGTCTACAGTCATGCTAGTGGTTCTGTATGGCTGTGATTTGGCCTAAAAATGCCACTGCTAGTATGCTATCAGGAACAATACTATCATGCTGATTATAGGAAGGTATAATGTGATGTCATCTGTTTAAAGCATTTTGTTCACCTTATTATTTGATAATTAGCACTGAACACAAGGTGCAGTTGGATGAAGACAGTAGTTTTGCAGGTACTTGGTCATAAACTAAAGTACTGGACAGATAAAACGTTTGCTAGATGACATGCTAGACACTATATTGGCTCCCTGCATTTTATGATTTACTTTACTCTAAATGTATGTAATGGAGACAGATTTAACTGTGCTGGACCTTGGTAACATACTGTTAAAACGTTTGAGAATGATTAAAACCATCTTAATGACCATAAACAGCAATAAGAAAATGACTCAAATGTGTGTGGTCCAGCTGCTAACATGACGACCAGCACTCCCAAACTGGCCCACACCTTTGAGCAACAGGTTGACAACAAGTTGTAAGATACGCCTACATGGGTCAGGAACTTTTCTTCACAGCTGAAACAAATCAGAGACAAAACAAAGATAGGTGTTGAGATACATTTCGCTAAAAAACATGAATGTTAAATTCAAGGTGGTGCTAGAGCAAAAGTCAGAGGATCACTAATGTCAATTGGCTTAATCCTCTGGGGACCATACATGTTTGTACAAAACTTCTTTGCGACCCATCTAGTAGTTGTTGAGATATTTCAGTCTGGACCGAAGACAGACAAAGCCATCCATATAGTCATGTTGGTAGTGTGGCTAAAAAGCTGTTAATAGTCACTGCCAGCATCTGCTGTAGAGTTACAGTAATCCTATAGAAGCTCTATGAGAGTCCTATGATATATAATTAGAATAAAAATTTGTGTTTCACCGTACACACCAGTGCAGAGCAGTGCCAGACCTGCACTAAACTCTGTTGGGTAATCTGTGTTGTTGACTGATTCTCAGTGTCAGCAAACAGGGGTTTACCCAGGGTCACTGTGTCAGTCTGACAGGGGAATGACACAGTTATTTTCCCTCAGAGCTTGTCCGACTGAGGGAAAAAGCTGATTGATGGGAATGATCAGAAAGATGTGTCGTGTTTTGATTTACAGTACAGATTCCATACTGTTTGAAAGGCCACATCCAAAAATTCTCATCTGGCAACTACGGCTACTTTTAGTTTTACGATACTTTGGCCGACATCAGATTGCTCCTCTCCTGGTCTGTGCTGCTGTGTGTCCTCCTCCTCTGTGTGAGTGTGCTGTGCTGTGCTGTGCAGGAGCGGTTAGAGTCTCCCAAGACCAAGACATGACTTGGAAAAACAGAGGCTGCTGTCACAAGACTGCATAACAAACCAAACATTCAGATATTCACATTCAGATCTGTGAAAGGACATGTTTTTCCCTCTGTCTCCCTCTCTCTGGGGAGGTCGAAGGGCAGTTCAGGACTAAACTGTCTCTGACGTCACACATATTCCCATCCTTCCCCCCTGTTTTTAAAATATATCAGACCTGCTGCCTATTTTTGATATGTCTTTGTATTGTTCTAATCCTCCTGATTTTTCTCATCGTGGTTTCTTCTTCTGTCTGCCCGTCTGCCTGGTGACTGTTTAAGTGTTTTTTAAGTATTTACAAGTGCAGTTAGTGTCTTGACATTTGTTTACCTTTAACAAACACTTACATCAGGAGCAGGTGAGGAGTGTGCTTGTGTTTGCCTTGTCCTTGTGTTTGGCTGCATGCACGAGGCTCATGTGAGAATCTTTTTTACACATCATCACCACGCTGCTCACTGCAGTATACGTGTAGTCATTTAAGACATGGCGGCTTGTCTAGACTGTCCTTTTTTTGGGGAATATGTGGGACTGTTTTGTGCTGTGCATATCTACAACTCAGGATGGGTTCTGTAGCACTGAAATTATTAGGCAATTAATTGCTTCATCCGGTGGTTTCCCTAAGGGGGGTCACAAGATGAATCAAAGGGGTCAGGAGATGATCATCAAGTTGAGAAAGAAGATCGAACCAGTCTGCTCAATAAAGTTATATGTGCTGTTTTATTAGCTCTTATAAGGACTGTTTTTTCCTCGTAAAATACTGAGTAGCTTCAGGGCTCTAAAACGATTCAGATGAAACCAACTGAGGAAGAAAAATCACTCTTTGCTTGAAGTTCTCACAACAAATGGTCACAAGCCAAAAAGGTTTGGAACCGATGAATCAGCCGATTGACTGAAACGTAAAAGCAAACTATTTTGATAATCAGTGTTGTTTCAGTCGTGCGGTTGGTTGGACACAACAAGGCATTTGAAGACATCACCTCGGGCTCTTTCCTCAGTAAATGTTTCATAGTTCAGGCGATATGTGAGAATGATGTTCAGTTTTTCACAAAAGCGCGAGACTTGGTACACTTGTACAGTTTGGGGCCCTGAGTATTTAGGAAATTGAACCACTGCAAAAATGCCTTGTGATGGCCATGATGGCCATTTTACTGTCTGCCATAACCAAATTCTGTATTTTGCATCATGTCTCTTGAACCCAACATGATAATGCAAAAAATGTAACAATAGTCGATGGTGAAGTCAATGATGTAAGAAGAAAATCACAGCATCAGAAAGAACGAGTGAAATTATGTTCTGAAACATCGTTTGTTTGTTTGTTTTGATGCTGTCGAACCTGCTCTTCACGGCGTCTTTCATGGTCAGTCACAGCTGTGCACCTTCAGCAGCCTTTTTTGCATTCGCTTTGCCCTCTGCCGCCTTGTACACAGCCACAACTTAAGAGTTCAAGGCCGGACTGCCTTGTCAGTGGAAGGTTTGACTACAATGGTCACCAATTGCGTGGATCCGCCCAACCCCAGACTGTTTGAGATGGCATATTTGGTGCTGCTATTTTGAGGAGCTGCACGAGTGCATCCTTAGCTGGAGGGGATTTGCTCCATTCTTCTTCCTTTCTTTGTGAACAACTCAAGATGAGCTTGTACTGAATGTCATTGTTTTTCATTCAGAGCTTCTATTGACCTTTTTGAATGAGGCTTTGAATGTCTGTTGTCATATTTATGCTATTTATAGTCCTAAAATTTCAGGATTATTCAAATCCTAAATTTGAATAAAGTGATTCCTGGATTAAATCAATAAAAGGGACTTTTATCCATGTAGCACATTTGCATTCACATTCAGAAAAGTGCCGCCACTATTTTCTGAAGTTGAAAAGACTAAACAATTAATCGATTAATTTAGAAATAATTGTCAGGATTAACTGAGATACTTTTGGAAAGATAACTTTTCAGCCAGCCATACATGCAAAGCTATATCAGTGATGAAGCCTGAGGAATTTCTCAAAAATGTGTGAAATGCAAAGGGAGTTCATTGAATTTGAGAAATTGTTGAAGGTTTTTGACAAGCCCACCTGATTCATCATCAAGTAGAATTGCTTTCAGCTGATGCAAACAGCAATGCATGTGCCAAAAACAAGTTTATTATTAGTATTAGAACACATTGAAGGCACTGAGTGTTAAGTGTTGTGTCTAAGTGTTGCAAATATCGTTTCAGATTTTGGTAGTACGCCACATAATAAAGGCTTTATTGAGTGTTTTGCGAAAGTGGGAGGACCTGTGTTTCCTGCTAATTTGAATCATCAGCATGTGTCTCAGCGCTGGTAGCATTCAGCCTTAAAACTTTCGTCACTGCAGCCAAGCTGGAGTTAAGATCTGGTGAAGTGAGTTTGTCCTGCATGCCTTTGTGCAGAGAGGAGAACTGCTGCCTCTGTCTCCTGAGGAATGTGGCGCAGAATGCCTCAGCTACTCTCTCTGGGCCGTCCCTTCATTGTATGCATACCTCGCCAGAATCAGGCCTCATGCACCGTCTGCATTGTGAGCATACTGTGGTGGAAGGGGTCACTGCCACTGGACCCCCTTTTGCTCGCACTGATTGATGGTAATCAGACAGTAACAGTATGTGCTGTTCTCATCAGACCCACTGGTTCACAGCTCGCTGATATGTGTAGATTAGTGGAGTTAGTTATGTATCAGCCTGATGTCATTAGCTGTGTCATAGTCTCCGTTATAGCCTGGCACTGTGTGTTTGTGTCTGCACATGGGGCCCACATCCACACACATTGCTAAATAATAATTAATTTGACCCCAGCATTCTTTTTTTTGTCACATTTTATCCCTTTAAACTCAAAATTTAGAAGAGTTGTGAAACTAACACTAATATCGCAGCAGATTTCTGCTCAAAGAAATGTAAAAAGAAGGCGCTCTTGTATTTTTATCCAATTAAATTAATAGTGTTTAGGCTAACTTGTAAATGTCTCTCGCGTTTCACAAACATTGCTTCGTCTAAAATCTGTCCAGGAGTGCCTGCAGTGGCCATGGGTCCAATTCCAACCGGTGGTCCTTTCCTGAATGCCCCCTCCACCCCCCTGCTCTTTCCTGTCTTCTCGTCAGCTGTCTTTCTCTCTCAAATAAAGGCATGAAAAGCCTAAAAAGTGTACAAAAAAAACATTGTTTCACTGTGTAAGGTAAATAATACACCTGGGGCAGATATTGTCATGGCTGAGCGATAGAGATAAATTCATATTATCACAATATTTTTGACCAAAGTCATCTATTGATATTGCAGCAATATTGAAGGGATGATTGTTGGTGCTTTCACAAAATAAACAAAATAACGCAATGAGATTTGTGATAAGTAATTATCAGTAGTGTGGATATAATGACTGAATAAAGGCACATTGGAGCAGTCCAATCTTTACTGTCTTTCAAACCAGGAAAGCAGTTAAGCCATATCACAAATATAAGACTATAAATAGTCTCATATCACAATATTGATATAATATTGATATATTGCCCAGCCCAACAGAGTATTTATCTAAGGATACTTACTAAAATGACTAAACTAAACTAAACTTAAATCTGAACTGTTTATAGATATATAAGCACATGGCTTACTTACCCCACAAAGGTAGAAAGTGGTAATCATAGAAAACTTGACAAAAAAGGCTTCAAAGCATGAATGAATGATGAACTGTTTGTTCGTTTTTTTGCCATTTAATAATATAGTTTAACCACACCAAACTGATATATTGTGATTAATGGAAGCGGCTTGTGGGCTAAGTAGTTAAGTAAGGGTAAGTAAGTTTATTTTTGTTGGTCGAGGCTCGCTGTTGTTATCTCCAGCTAGCTTTAACAGGATTCGGCTCTCTTGCTTTAGCTGTTTAGTTGACTGTTTGGTTTTTAGCTGTGTTTTGTTGCGACTGCATATTAAACTTTGGACTTACACATGTCTATGGCATAAAAAATGTTACATGGCAAAATAATTGTCAAGTCAGAAGACTGAGTGCTTGAAACCATGTTATTTTCAGAGCCGACCACCTGGACTGGTCAGTTCCTTCCCCGAGGAGCACTCAACCGAACACCTTTGTAACCTTGTTAAACACACAAGCTTGTAAATCTGACAATCACCAACAAAGGAAGAGTGGTTTCGAGCCAGATAAAGCTCTGCCTCTGTTGATGAATCTGCACTTCCTTTCTTTGCTTCTTTGATATTCAATAGCTGGATGTTTGTCATTGAATGCTCAGTTGATTTAGAAAAACACTTGTGTCCTGATCATACTGATGCACTTTCAGTATTTCAAAGATTTAGTACTGTATCCTCGGCATATGTCACGGTAAATCATTTACATTCTATTTTTATTGAAATCTGGGACACCTGACATTACCACACATTACTTCATTTTTACCAAGTGGAGAAATTATTGAAATAGTTTTTGAGATTGACCAACACAAATTATTGGTCCATCATAGAAATGCATACACATTCATTACCTGCATGTATTCATACTTGAAAACCTCGTCCATTGTTTTTTATGTGCTGTAAAACAAAAGCTGTGTACTTGCAACAAGGTTTTCCTTTGTGATACTAAAATACACTTTAGATGGGAGTCAGTGCTGCAGCTCTGGCCTATGAGGGCTGGTACAGTTTTAATGTTGAGGGTCTGGGTGCTGGAGAAGAGAATATTCTTTGGAATGAATGTTGATTTTTCCTTTTTTCTTCTTTCCCCTCGATTAACATTGAAAACACCTTTTATAAACATGATAAATGGAGCGGAGCACTCTGTAGGCCAGTTAATGCTAACAGGGAAAATTACATAATATGGGAGATCAGATTTAAGGCTGTAAATCTATGTGAAATCCAGCTAACATAGATACTGTTTATGTCATTATTCCTTAAGCTGATATTAAAGTGCACGTGTGCATTCCTCTGGGTTACTGTTGCACCAAACTGATTTTAAATCATTTCAGGATCACCAAACCGCTGACGTTTGCCGACTGTGTTGGAGATGAACTGCCTCTTGGGTGGGAGGAGGTTTATGACCAGCAAGTGGGAGTTTACTACATCGACCACATCAACAGTGAGTACATCAGCATTTATCTCCAAGCACTTAAAAAACAAAGTTGATATGAATTTTAAAAAATACATGACAGATTCACTGTGGAAATAAGTGACCACAGGACCTTTGTGCTCTTCTCGTGGATACTATCACACCCTCTGTATTGTGTGCACTGTTTTATACTGACTTCTGACTCCTCACTCCTCTTAACTGGCCGGTAGGGGTCAGAAGTCATCAACAACTGCTAGGCTAAAAACAGGACTTATCTAGTCTATTGCAGGCCACATTTTGGCCTTTGTAGTGGCTCAATAACTGACATTAAATGAGAAGTTTTGCTTCATCTTGCACTAGTGCATCTGCCGATTAATTCCACAACAGATATGTTATGATCCACTAAAGTCGGGCATGATACACAAGAAATAATTCGCAGTTTCCTTAGCTTCACTGTCGTCTCCGCTAGGCCTTTGCGCTAAGACTGCATGATTAATCGAAATCGCAATATGTCTGAGTGCAATATTCAAATTGCTTAAGCAGCAATTTTGCGATAAAGGGAGAATGTGTGAAAAACAGCGTTATAATGAAGTACTGTAGTGCTACAGAGATGCCCTGGCCTACAAATCTTGTTTTCCAGATGTAAGAAAACATGTTTGTTTAATAGACTCCAACAAATGTCAAATGTTATTTTTCCAGTGAAAATGAAAATTGTGAAGCATGATCATTCCTAATTTTCGACCAACCTTGAATCACATCTGTCAAAATAGTCACATATGATTTTGTTTTGGGTTTTTTTTACCATGTTGTGCAGCCCTAATCTGCACCATCCCCATACTGGAGTGTTCAAAGTCCTCTAGTAAACAAAGGGAGGTTCAGATGTCACCACAGAATCGACTGCAACTCACTTAATTATAAGCCAATTTTCAGGAAATTTGGTTTGTTATAAACCCAAAAAATTGAACATGATAGTGGTTACAGAATCAAATTCGGTTACTGTGGGAAATCTACTCGGCTGTTGCCAAAACATTAACAGTCACAACTGTTACCGAGACATGCAGGCTCTAACATTTTGTGAGTTCCTCCAAAAATGTAGATTTCTATATCTATTATATTGTTGTAAGGCAACCTTGTTGCTTAAAATGTTCTAAATGAATAACAATATTTAAATTGACAAGTTTGGATGTACTGATCTGTTTATTGTTTCCTTATTAAGCTCATACAGTTAGGTGAACCCAGGACGCTCAGGTACATTACCAATACGCTGTTCCATGCATCTTCAAGAAAACTTGAACTGTACTATACAAAATGATTAAAAACTTGCTTACACTATGCCATACAAAAAAGGCTTTATTCAAAATCTCAGCTGGTTGCATCTGGTAGTTCTGGTGACGTTGCAGTAGGTGCTTCACCATCTGTTGCCTGACAGAGATCTGCACTCCACTGCGTGCTGTCTTTTAGTTTGCTTATTAGTCACTCGTGTTGTGTGCTGTTGTCAGAGACCACCCAGATTGAGAACCCACGGACTCAATGGCGGCAGGAGCAGGAGCGCATGCTGAAGGAGTACCTTGTAGTGGCCCAGGAGGCCCTCAAAGCCAAGAAGGAGATGTACCTGATCAAGCAGCAGCGTCTGGAGCTGGCTCAGCAGGAAATGTTGCTCTTCCATGAGCTCTCTGAGGACAACCGCTCCATCACCAGCAGTAAGACACACTAACGTCCAGCTGTGTTTCACAGGACTGCACAGGAACATACATGGAAAAGAAAAGAATTAAAAGATGAGAGAAGTGTGAACTGGAAGGCTCCATGACAACCAAAAACCTGTCCTTAGCTGACCTAATTATCTGGCCTGGATGTGTCCCTTCAGGAGCTGGTGGGGGTGCAGATCTATAGAAAATCTTTCCAGAACCCCATTCCTGGTTCACCCCACCCTCCCTTTTATCCACCTCCACCCAGTTTACCCTCAGACCCCAGCCAGCTGTCACACACAAAACATCCAGGGGGCGTCCATAGAGAGTAAAGGCTGGGAGACGACACCGGATCCCCCTTCAGCTCTTAGTATTACAACTTCAAAATCATCACTATGAACTAACTGCTGATCCCTCTGTGGTCTTTGTTTTTATGTGTTCACAGCGCTCTCCGGCTCATCCTCAAATGCGAAATACGACCCCGACCAAATAAAAGTGGAAATAGCTTGTAGACGAGAACGGGTAAGTCATTATCAGAGGAGAACAATGGGCTGCAGCGAGGGGCCCTTTTGGGTAGAAAGAGGGGGCTGGGGTGTGGCCCCTACAGGATACTGTGGCTCTGGCCCGGGGCCTCGAGAGGATGAGGATGAGATCATCATCAAAGGGTCAGGCAGAGGCTAGGTCACTGACTCACAGGGCCAAGTTGGACATTTCTCTGAGATCAGTCACATGGGTGAGGGTGTTTCCTGGATCAGAGAGCTCCAACCTGAAGTTTTATACCGAAAAGCTGAATAGGACTCAATTTTAATGTTGCTGTTGAGAGATAATTACTCTAATTAATTTTGTTAACTGGAAAAATTCAAAGACAGATGTGTTTGACACAGTATGTCACAATTGTCCCTTATTACCAGATGATGAGCGGTTGTCAAGTTTAGTTTTTGTTCTTTATTGACTCGTCATTCACAGGCAACACCCATAAATCAACACTGATAGTTTGAAGTAGCTGCTGATGCCTTAGACAACTGTGTCAAAGTGATTTATGGGTAGTCTTGTTTGCAATAAAAATGTCAGTATAATCTTTTGTTAGCATATTTAAGTTTAGGACTCGATGATCTGGCTGAAATCAATATGACATTTATGGTGGATGAACTGTAATAACTTTGACACAGCAGTTATGCTTAATGACAAATCTTTATGTTTTATCACCAAATACCTGCCAAATAGTAACATTCTCATCAGCCTCAGCTGCACTGTGTGTTTAGTGCTAATTACCAAGTGTTGGCATGCTAACATGCTAAACTGAGATGGTGACCATGGCTAATGTTACCTAAATCATTGTCATTGTGAGCGTTATAGCATGCTGATGTTAGCATTTAGTTCAAAGCACAGCCGTGCATGACTACAGCCTCCCAGAGCACCTAGCGTGACTGTAGACTCTCAGTCTTGTTACTGTTTTACTGACAGTGATATAACGTACGATATGTCAAATGTATGCAAAATTACATATAATACACATAATCAAGCTGATGTTCAATACAATTAATTGTTTCTGCTTTTCTGTTTCACTTCCTACTTGATGAAATCTAGTGAAAAAGTAATGCAGCACTTTCCAAGCTACGTTATTGTTGAGTTTTGCAGAAATTATGTTGTAATTTGCAACCTGCAACTGGTAATATCTTTGTCATTGCACAAGTAGCATTATATTTGCAGTTTACTTACTCAGTAATATGAACACTACAGATGGGATAAGAATAAAACAATAGATAAAATAAAATGGCAATGCAGTAACAAGCATTGTTATAAGTAAAAACAGTGTCCAGCAGTAGTTACTAGTGTAACAGCTTAGATGTGTAGCAGCAAAACTGGTTCAAAACAGATATGGAAACGATAACACAAAACTCTTCAAACATGTGAATAAAAAGACAAATGAGACTAATTTTGTAACTATGTAATATTGCTGGGGATTGTCATTTGGACAGCAGAATATTGAAAATAATAACACGCTATGATCATGACATCACAGTACAATTCTACTGAAGGGGGCACTCCAGTGACTTAATATTGGACTTCCCTAAAGTTGTCAAACTTACACAATACAGATTTTTAAAAAAGAAAGGTTAAGATCAAAGCAGCAGAGGCTGAGATATCCTGACTTTGAGCTCATAGTGTGGGTCAAGCCCCCCCAAAACACTGAATTCTACATTTCCTATAATGCAACCCAGCAGCATCTTTGATCAGACCAGGCCAGTAAATGCTCACATCTTTCAAACTCCACACCCACACACAGTTCATAACACAGGCTTTTTGCTTAAGTATTTGGAGTCTCAAGGCCCAGCCAAGACAACCTCAATGACATAATCAGGGTTATTTTCTCAAACTCCGACGTCTTTCTCCAGAGCCACAGAAGAGATAATAATAATACTCGCTGTGACAAGTCAACTGAACTGATACATACAATTGGCGGAGTGCCCCTTTAAAGCTGACAAATGACAAATTTAATTAATACAGACTACAGTCTCAGACAGAATCTTATTGGGATGAGACGATACCAAAAACTCAAGGTACAATAATACCATGATAAAAAAGGCCACAATACAATTGTTATTGTGATATTAAATAACAAAATGTCCTTTATAAATGATAAATCTGATGTGTTCATTGTGTTCATTTTTCATTAATATAAAATTCAGATTTAAAATAAAATAATATGCATGTAATATCACGGTAGATATCGTCACAGTCTGGAACTTTTTAATCACAATATTCAAGATATTGTTAATCCCTAGAATATAAATACTTTCTTAAAACAAAACCCTAATCAGTCATCTTTTCCAGGAAAGCCTCAGTTTGTGAACCACTGTGTGTGTGTGGATGTGTGCATGTGCATGCGTGTGCACGTGTGTCTCTGTATAAACATTAGCAGAGCATTCCTGTATGTGAACACTCATGACTAAGCAGTTTTGGCCGGTGGTGGTGGTGAGAGAAGCCCATTGTGCGCCATGGTAACCCGGTGCTCGGCCTTGTGTCCGCAGCTCTCCAGACTGAAGCAGGAGCTGGCCCAGGTGAAGCAGGAGCTGCAGTATAAGGAAATGGGAGTGGAGACCCTGCAGGAGTGAGTGTTCCTCTGCTTCTTTGTCTCAGGCCCACCCTTCCTCCCACGGCCGGCCACCCTTCTCCTTCCTACAACACTCAGCCCCCGCTGCTCCCCACCCAACCGCCTTTTCCCTTTTTTTATTCCCTCTCGTCCTCTATCTTCAACTTTACACAAACTCTCCTCTTCTGTTCCCTCTCTTTCCTTTCCACATGTCTCCTTGTGTTCATGCAAAATATTTCATGGTGCTTTCATCTTTAGAATAATGTTTCACATGGCTCACATTTACAGTTTACATTATTTGAGATTATTCAGTTCAGTTCTAAGTGGGAAATGGTGAAAGATTTGGAGCAAAAATCCCCAAACTTAGGGGATTTTCACAGAATAATGGGGAGAAAATATTTTAGCTTGTATTTTAGAGGCAGTTTCCCATTTTCCTGTAGTTTGTGTTGGTATTTAAACACAGACACATAGCGTCTTTTGTGCTGGAAACATTTCTGAGCGGTTCCAAATTTCATGTTAGAATTAGAAGCTCCACCTCTCAGAGGACAGAAAAAAAAGAAGAGGAGAGAGCGTTTGAGAAAAGGCAAATGGAGGGAGTTTTTTGATGGAAAAGGGGACTCCACCTCAGGAAGAGGATGCACCAGTGGAGTGCAGGGAGCCAAGGCTCAGCCTGGAGAGGAAGTTGCTCCATGGAGAGGGGAGGAGGGGGGGGTGAGGCAGGAGGGTGGAGGGAGGGGAGGTGTGGGCTCTAGAGCAAGTTTCAAAAACACAGAGATATCTGGCAGCAAATTCCTCTGCACTTCCTGAGTCCTGGCAAAGAGTCCCTTATCTCTTAGATAATACACAACTCGAGTGATTCCCAGAATAGCCAGGAGAATACACAGCTTGCAGAAAACATGGAGGCATCCTCCCCTTGAATGTTTTTTTCTTCCTCTTCTTTTTTTTTTTTTTTTTTTTTTTTTTTTTTTTTTTTTTTTTTTTTTTTTTTTTTTTTTTTTTTTTTTTTTTTTTGTTGTTT
>JAJHUR010112471.1:0-11943 GCA_027495735.1 Lutjanus campechanus | reverse complement strand
TTGCCTCAGTGTGTGTGTGTCCTATTGTTTCTTCTGGGTTGGTTTTTGCCCAGTAGGGTTGAGGACAGGAGGGACCCTACGGCTGTTGTTTTTCCAATCTCAGCTGTTGTCAGCAATATGGCTAATTGTTCTCCACGCCATGTCGCGTCAGATAAAGCAAGCAAACAGCTTCTGACGTAGATCTGCTGCCCTTAATCGTCACTTCTCCGTTAAAAGCATTCAGGAGTTGAGAGTCAGGAGTTTATCTCTTTTGGACAGTATCTTCTCTGCTCATCTGTATTCCACCTTATCTTGACAAATTTCTCTAAATTTCTGCACATGTTTACTCCACTCTATCTCCATAACTGACATCTAAACTGGTGGTTTTAAGGACTTAAATAACCTAAAACCTATCACTTGTTAAGAAAATGTGAGCATATTTGCTTTTTTTACAGTACACAGGGTGGGGGGTTCAATACAGGCAGGCACTGAGGAGTGGGTACTAGTGCCTTTTTTTTGCTAAGCATATAAACTCCCAGGCCCTGCCAATGGGGTGGGGGGAACAAAGCAGAGCTTGTTTTGGGAGGAAGAGGCAGGGTCGGGTGGATGAACAGTACCTGCTGTTGAAGGAGAGTGAAGGAAGCGGGCTGTGGTGAGAGCGGGGGCCACGTGCCAGGCCCAGTGATGGAGGAGGCACCGTGCCGCACTCCCTCCTGCTCCCAACCAACCAACCGACCAAACCCCCTCATACCCTCATTTAAAGAATACAAGAGCTTTCGCTCTTTGCCCCGCCATTGGCCTTCTATACAATGAAATGGCATCCTTATGAAATGTATGATTTTGATCATGTTATGCATTTATCTTGAATGTAGAGACTTCAGTTTTACATTTTTACTAACATCTACTTGCATTACATAGTGCAAAGTCATTTTAGCTAAAAAACAACAAAAATGTGTTGGTTTCCAGCCATACATTTCGTAAGGCTTTAATTTCACTGTAGAGGGCCAAAAGAGAGCGCAATGGGGGAAATGGTGAAATGGCGCCAACTATTATTTTATTTTATTTTTACACAAGTTCATTGAGTTTACTGCAGAGAAATGGGAAAACACAGCTAAAATAATTTTTTACTTTAATTTAAAGGGGGGGGTCAAAAAGTGTGATTTTAATTGAAGTTAATTATACAAATTTTGTAGTTAATGGACACAACGTAACAAAACCATCTTACAAAGTCAAAATACAATGGATATGGTTGAAATTCCAAATTTCCAAAGTTAATTGAAAACCCCCCTTCTCACCCAAAAATCATGGCTAGGGACTAGTCGCAGCCAAAATTATTGAAAAAATACAACTCAAAACTACAAGGAATTCCCTAACGGGGCATGAGGGTTAAATAGTTGCTGGATGGATACTGATTTTTTTTTTCCACTTTAAAGGGATAGTTCAGATTATCTGCAGTGAGGTTATATGAGGTCCGTCCATAGCCATTGTATTATTTACAGTGGATGGTGGTCAGCATGCTCCCAGTTTGGAGAAGCAGCAGGAGTACAGGTGTAGGAAGCTAAACAATGAGGGTGCTGTGGACAGGGTCAGCAGCAAAATATATATATTAAAAAAATCAGCATCAGTTTATGTTTACGCTATATTTAGAATGTTTTTACCATTTTACTTTTCCCTCAGACAACCTTTTCTGATGGAAAGCTTTTATTTTATAAGCAAAATATTGTTCTTTCCAAAACAACCCAAGTCCAAAAGCAAAGTCAGTCCTTAAAACTCGCAAAACACAGGAATTAAGGCATATCGCTGCCCTGATCGGTTAGTTTGTGTTATTGTGTGACTTCGTTATTTTAAAATGTTAGTTCGGATTCACCAAAGTCACACCGTAACACAAACAAACTGACGGATCCAGACAGTGGTAGACCAGCAGCTCCTGTGTTCTGCGAGGTTAAATTACAGATTTTGTTGTTGGAGTCCGGTTGGTTTGAGAGCAAGATTTGGCTTATATAATTTCCTGTTGGAAAAGGTGGTCTGATGGCAAGGAAAAGCAGGAGAAATATCTTAAATATAGTTTATACTTAACTGATTTTTGTTTTTTTGTTTTTTTATTTTTTGTTTTTTTAAAGTGGCTTAAATATATTTTACTGCTGACCCTGTCCACAGCACTACATTGCTTTGTTTCCTACACCGGTACTCCTGCTGCTTCTTCAAACTGGGGGTGTGTCAGCGGCCATCCGCTGTAGGTAAAACATTGATAAGTACCTCAAACAACCCAGCTTCAAATAATCTAAACTATCCCTTTAAATACCAAGGGTCTAGAGTCTCGTAATAGAGATTTCCCCTACAAACGGCAGGCCTTTGAAAGCAGCACTTAAAAGGGTGAAACAATATCTCAGCATGTGGAAACAAACAGAGATTTTCATTTACTCTGGCCTGTCACATGCAGTGTCAGTATTTCATAACTGACCACAGTCTAAAATAAACACTTAAGTGGTTCTTGAATGTTACCTCCCACGCAAAAATACTTCAGATCAAATCATCTTTGTGACTTATTTTCTGCTGACCTGTTTTCCAGTATAAAGCACCACCCTGCTGCTAGTTAAGTGAATGAGAGCCATTCTTAATTTTGAAACTATTTGATTCTGCCAGAGTCTTGTGCCAACTGCAGTTGGGTGATGGTATATACAGTACAGTGTAGTAATAAATTTTAGCATTCAGATGTTGTATCAAAGAGGACTTTTTTTTCTGTTAAAATTGAATTGGAAAAAGCAAACATTTTAAGAAAGCCTTATAAACACCACAAGATCATTGCCCATTACTCTTTTTTACTTTCTCCCAAAACATCATCAAAATGTAATATCTTTTCCACAATTATATGATATAATATTGTAGCACTGTGCTAATACATTATAGCACATGACATGAAGTTTTACCAAAACTAATTGAATTCCTAATTAGAGCCTAATTATTCAGTTCTCATATTGACCTCTATGAAAGCCTGAAACTGTGAAACTGTAGTAAAAGGTTACCAGATAATCAAAAGTCAAAAATATAACTGAATGCAATAAATAAAATTGATATCAATAAATGATATTGTTAGTTTAAAAATTCAAATAGAGTTTAAGTGACACTTCACCCCAAAATCAAAAAACTCACACCAAAATAATCCAGGTGGGTAAAAAGCGCTGCAGGTTCAGGAAAATACACTCTATTTAAATAACAATGTTATTAATTGGTATGTTCAGTTTTACTACATTTTGTCATTTTCATTAAACTTTGATGGTTTGTCTTTGAGATGCAGGTTATAATTCCATTCAACTTTGTAAGTGCTGTGAAAAACTGTGAGGTTTATTAGAACTCGTCTAGCACCAAACCAAAGGACATCAAAGAGTTTTAACATCTGGAATACAACACCCAAGCGAGACATCTTAATGCGTGTGTCTGTGCCACAGGATTGACAGGAAGATGTCCTGCAGTCAGACGAACTACAAGCTGGACGAGGCTCAAGCCATCTTTAACGAGCTGCGGAGCATCAAGAAGGCCATCAGCACGGGCGAGAAGGAGAGGCAGGACCTCATCCAGGTAGAAAGATCACCTCTACATCCTGCTATCTGCACTTCCCTCCAGAAGCGACTGTTGTTGGAATATTCTTTGCTGACCTCTAGTGTCTGTTAACCTCTACTGTCCTGCTGCATCTCAACACTGTCTCTGAATAGAACGCATTTCCAGACATCTGAATCACCGACCACATCTCTGATTCTGTCAGCAAAGCAAAAAATGTATTGGAGTATGGAGTATGTATAATGAATAATAGACGATGATTCAGTCTGATTGTCGGGCCACATTTACAGAGGCATTTCCTGGCAGTGTCACAGTCTATTTATCAACACGTACTGGAGCCAAATGACACACTTTCAATGTTGAAATAATTTGAAATGAGGAACAGGAAAAAAAATCTTTAAAATCTGCTTTTCACAGTTCATTTAGCATGTTTTGTCACTCTTTTTGTTGTTATATTATTATGCAGATGATTCCTTTTTGATATTCTGTTTTGTTGTAAATCACTGTTCCATCCCACAGAGCCTGGCGAAGCTGACGGTAAACTTCCAAAGCAGCTTGTCTATCGGCGACTCAGCCAGCGAGGTGGCGAACAGCACTGGAACCGTGGGTGACTCGTGCAATCTGCAGCAGTACTGTGACACTGGCTGTCAGACTGACATCATGGGAGAGGTAGGAGACACTGCTACTCCTCCCCGTCTCCCCCGTAAACAGAGGCTGTCAGACTGTGGGGGAGACAGTGTGGGGGAGTCAGTCTTTCGACTAAAATTACGCTTAGTTTTAGTCAACTGAATTCTTTAGTCTGGTTTTAGCTGACTAAATATCATAAGATTTTACAAGATTTTGTTTAACGTAGCTGACTAAAATTTAATGGGCTCAGTTAAAGTGTGATGTGTTATTAAAATGAATTTCCACAATATTGTTTTTACTGGTGATTGTCGCTCCACATGGTTTACAAAGTCTCTTGGTTTCCTTGATATCAAATCTGAAATTTATCCTTATGTCTGTTTTTCTTTCTCCCAAATGTTGACATTTCAGTACAGTTTATAAGACATGCAGCAAGTGCAAACTAGCTGACGTCCTGATTAGATCAGTAAAATCCAGTTGTGTGCATCTAACCTCCCTGCTCCGCAAAGAGATCAGATCTCTTCTCAACACTTCAACTCGTTTTTATTCGTTGACAGAAGTGTCAGTTGATTTCATCATGGTTTTTGTCATCACAAATTACTTTTTATTTAGTTTTCAGCCTACTTTTTTCCATGAAAAAATGCTTTTGACAAAAATTGTTAGCCAATGAAATTAACACTGGAGGGAGAGATGTGAACCACAATGTGTGTCATAATTTGTCCTGTACTCCTTTCCGGAGTCATAACTCAGTCAAATTTGAACACAGACATGATACGCATATTTTTAGATGCAGCATGACTTGCACTTCTTCAAATGAACACCCACAAATCCTCTTAGAAATCATAGAAAAACAACCCCATAACAAGGTCATCATGGTTTTAAGTTTTCTTCAATATCAAAGTAATGCAGTGATAGTTATCTGAAAATCTCGGGGTAAATTGCAAACAGAAACTGTTAAATGCTAATTTGGCATACTTTTCATGGTGCCAATTTTTCAAACAGTAAAATAATCTAGGCTAAAGATGTGGGACTCGAGGTGTTGCCTGCAGCTAACTAACTGGGGGGCAATGCCCTGCTTAAAATAATGAACAGCTGCTCAGTGGTTTAATCTAGTACGAAAATATAGATTACAGAAAGAGCTCAGACTACTTTGATGAATAGTCTATAACAGGCATTTTGTCCACAGCACTCATGACCAGAGGTTTAAACAATGAATTCCAAGTGATATAACAATACCATGTACAGTCCAAATAGCAGGACCACTTTAGATATTTGCAATTAAGCTAATTATATGACAGAGAAATGATTCCAAATTGATGAAAATGGAATAATTAAAACTATAATTAAAGATTACAATTCAAAGAAATATATAATAGTATCTACAATATGTTAGCACCTAATAAAGAGAAGAAAAAATACATTATATGTAAAACTGAAATGAGAAAAAGAACTAGTTGTGAGTATTTCTGAAGATGAATTTTCTCTTCTGCGTATATGTGACCTTTCTGTAATGGAAAACCAACTCAGTGAGAAACCTGTGATATATTTACTGTAGTTGAAATACCTGCTTCTCTGACGCTACAGAAATTTTTATTCCAGGCTGAAATAATAGTTTTAGTTTGCCTGTTTCATATTAATTAGAGTTCAAATTAATGCTGAGTGTTTGCTGAATGAGTTGGTGTCCTTTAAGAACCTTCTAGAAGGAGCTGAAGTTTATAACAGTTAAATTAAGTTAATAAGTTAATAGAGTCTGGCGGGAAGTCGCTGGACTCAAGCTGTGTGTGAATTTTCTGAGCAGTGGGCTTTTGTTTTCAGGATAACAAGCTTAACTTTAAATTGACAGACAATTGACAGTTATAAACAGCTGATCAGCTTACAATGAAGGACTCGTCATTGCTCGATATTGTAAATTTACAATGTTGTCTCTCGTCTTGCGCTCCTGCACTGTTCCTGCAGCCTGCCTGATTTTCCCTGAGTCTGGGGAGAAACAACTCACTTCAACCATAGATCATATATTAAATAGGGATTCAGCCTATTTAATACACAGTCATTGGCTCCAGCTTGCTATTTGGATTGCAGTACTCATTTTTGGATGCAGAATTGCTACATATCGTCAGCTGCTTAAATGATGACTAGATAAGCTGCAGGAAGCTCTCTATACTCCCTTCATGTATGTGAAATGACTAATAGCGCATATTCTGATCAGACTTGTTCCTGTAAGTCATGTCTCGGTTTCTATTTGTTATGCTGTAACTTAAAGACTCTTTAAATCCATTTATGTCTCTTTCTTTTTAGTATGGTTCCCAAGATTCCTCGCATTTAGTGGACAAAGTGAAAGTCAACTGGCAGTATGAGGAAGCCAAGAAAAAGTAAGTCCATCTGTCTGTTTGTTGTTTATCAGCCGTAGTACTATGACACACCGGCATGCAGCACTGACTCACAGGCCCCATCAGCCCCCTCTCTTTCCTCGGGGCCTGCTCACTGTCCAGTGGGAGGGCGTGTTATGAATAGTATTTGCGCCCGGTGGCCGTGGCTGCTGAGCGATGTCTGGCCAGCGGAATGAGCTGGGTGGTCACATTCTTCCCTGGCCACGCTGCTGCTGACTGTGTGCTGCCTTTGTGTGCGCAGCCAGAGAGCACGCTGCCCACTGCCTGTCTCGGTGTACACCCAGCTCCTCCGCAAGGTGGTTTAATATATACACAGTATTTGGTTAAATATATCCCAGCTCACCCTATAGTGCAGGCTTAATTATATGTTGATAAAATCAACATAGAAAGAAGCCTGAATTTCTGTTAGTTTTAAAAAGGGGGTGCTTATGATTTCAGCACAGGTATGCCATGAGGTTGTGTGTTGTCCTGGTTGGACAGTGAATGCTGCAGCTGTCATGGGCAGCAGTGTGATGCTAGCTGCAGCAGCAAGAGTCACCGTATTATTACGCTGGCTCCATGCACACTTCTTTTTTCCTTTTACAAGATTCATGTTGCTGTGGTGACCCAGGTACAGCAATGCCAACCATGACATCAGAGAGGGAGGGAGAGAGAGGAGAGACCTGTGGAAACTTGCATGCTCTGTCACTGAGTCACTCTGTCTGAAATCCAGCTCACATAAACACAGTTATTTCATCAGAGCTGAGGACTCGCTCTCTGAGATCCCACTTAACTGAATGTCTGAATCAACGTGTTGCTGACACACCTGTAAGACCGCTGGCTGATGCAGCAGTAACAGCTCAGGTAGAAAATTACTGCGCTGAATGCTGTCATTATAGTCGCAGCACGATGTGTCTGCTTGGCTCTAATATGCAGTGTTACGTGGAGGTGATTCTGCCATATTACTATAAACACTTGTGCAGAGTACACAGAGGGTGTACTTAACACTGCTGGTAACATTAACTCAGTAAACACTCACAAATATTAATAAGGAGTCATCTTGGAATGGACTTTGCTTAAAAAAATGCACACTCAATAGAAACAAATCATGTTTGTTTGCCAGTGTTGCAGCATGAAACCTAATTTTATTTGAACTTTAAAGGAATCATTTGACATTATACACTAACTCTCTGCCAAAAAGAAGTGTTTCCAATACTGTTGCTTTGACTGCAGTGCTGTTAAACCATCACTGAAAGCCTCAATAATTAGGAGTGTTTGTATATCAAATACAGCATGCCAGTTGCATTCTTTATTTAGCAGGATACAGTGAGTACTCATTAGCAGCCGGACACAAAAATGAGCACAGTGATATTCAGGGGTGAAAGTAGATTTAAGTTCTTTCCAGTGATACGACTCCAACCTTCAGCGCTTCATATTGTTCTCTTGCTCTCAGCTTAAAACAACAGTGAATACATGTATAGGATTTTTTGATACATGTATAATAATTTTTATGTCTGTATGGCGTAAAAAGAACATCACTTGTAGCAAATGATTTATTAAGATAGTGCCACAAACAACTTTCAAGATCATAACTATTTGTTTTGTTTTGAACAAAACCAAATTAATTGACAACAGCTGAACAATTTACAAGTCTCTGTCTTTGAATTTTCAGAACATTGGGCAAATAAATGAAAGAAGAAATGATGAGTAAAATATCTCAAAATGTCTCCTACATGTACATTAAAATGGAAAATAAATTCTAAGTAGCAAAAGGACAGGAAAAATAAATCAAACGCACCATTCTAGGCAACGTGTATGTTTAGAAAGTAAAGACGAGTACCGTTGTTATCCAAGAGTTACGGAACAACCCGTGGAATGTCCGAGTTGTTGGAATAAAACTGATCATCATGAAACATTATGACTTTTTTGTCATTTTTCTTGGGAGATTTTTGCAGGAAAAGTCTCCCTTCCAAAACCCACAGCCTCGATATCAGACAGTCAGCTGCAGCAGAGGTTGACGTTAGCGAGCAGTAACTAAACAGTTTTGCAAAGGCAGTAGGGTTTCTTCCAGCACAGATAAAAAACCTACAGGTCTGTACTGGGCTGTAATTTAGAAGCAATTTATAAGAAAACTAACCACTGTTTACATTCAGTTTACACTGTCAGATGTGTTTTCTTGTTAGAAATGTGATTGTGACTGGTTGTTGTATGTGGGTTTTGGCAGGCAGCTGCCGTCCCCTGTTCTTGGTACCAGAACTGAGATTTTTAGTGGTATAGAACCTTCCTTCACCCCTGCTTATACTGTGATTCATTGTCTTGTGATACATAACCTGCAGTGATACATACCTGTGGTTTGAAGGAAAGATGTATTTTCCATTCACCAGATATTTTAATACTAAACACTCTCTGTATGTTCAGGCGTATGCCGATTTATGTTTATTTTAACATGTGAATGACAGCATTTGTCATCTACATATTGTGGCATATCCTGTAATTCCAAGTATGTAACAGTTCATTACACCTCTGTAATAAAGAACAAACAGGATAGTGTGTGTGTGTGTTAAAACCAGATGACATTATATTGTGTGAAGTGTGTGATCTGAGCTGTGAGATTATTGATTTATGACATGTGAACTCTGTGCCCTTTGCACATCACTGAGTGAGGCACATTTGCTTCCTACAAAATTATTGTAAACAAACATTTGCAACCAAGTATTTCCAGCTTGTACTTTCCCGCCTCTGACTATAAATGTGTCAGCTGTATTCATGTTCGACCCGGTGCCAGGTGTAAGGAGAAAATTCAGAATATGCTTTTCACACTACATTGTTTGTCTTCCTTGCCGCTCTCTCAGGGTGCAGAGTATACAGCACCAGCTAGCACAGCTGGACAGTGAGAGCTGGACGGGGCGGGCCGAGGCAGACCGCGACCGGGACTTCATGCAGCTCCTGCGTGAGAAGGAGGCCCTCCTGCAGGAGATCATCCTGGTCAGCAAGCAGCAGCACCCTCCAGAGACGCTGCTGCAGCTGGAGGAGGAGCGCTCCAGGCTGGAAGAGGAGGTGCAGAGGGCCCACAGCTCTCAGAGCCAGGGAGCCAATCAGAGGTGAGAGAGATGACAGATTTAGGATTTTTGCAGTTAAACACTGGGCTTCACTCATTTTTGTACTGTTATTACTATCAGACCTTTGTAGATTTCATATTTTCCCATTATTACCTTAATATAAATACAACAAAGTTCATGTTTAACAATGTTTAACAATGTAAATCAGATTTTCACCTCTGCGTATCGTGCACATGCACACTGCTTTCATTTATCTATTTGTGTAAATTTGAACTTTGAATAATACAGAGCCATAGTTATCATTCATACAATCAAATGCCCTTTAAATTAATCGCTGCTCATGATTTATTAGCCATTGATTTAATGTGCAGTACAGAACAATCAATCACTCGCAAATCAGATTGCTGGTTAATAACATTGACAATCAGTTCATGCCAACAGTTCTGTATCAGATATGATAAAGGCATTTTAAAGGCACTCTGCAAACTCAAGGTTGGTATGCTGACAGACAGCCAAGTGATGACTTCATATGACCAGGGCAAAGGTTATTTTTGTCACAAACAAAAACACTAAAACATCATTTGTCAAATAAACATAGAGATACGTGTTTTCATCAGTGTTTTATCTGATAGATAAATATCTTTTGTAGATCAAATCCATACTATCTCATTCCGAGTACAGAAAGTATGAGGACTATGTGACAAATTACCTTAATTTTGAATGGGAAGTCAGTTTCAATGGGAAACTTGTATTGTCATAATAATATAATTTTATATTAGAGTATATAGTGTGCTCCACACATGAGATCCCTGCTACTCCATTATCTCTTCCATCACAAATAAACCTTCATAATGGTTTTGATATGTGTGTGGCTTGAATATAGAAGCCAGTTGGTTTCTCTTTTTATATCACATGAATGAATCACTGCACACACATGTGCCGCATATTTTCACCATGCTATATTGTTGCACCGTAACACCGTAGTAGTCATAAATTCCCGGTGAGCTGTAGGACCAGTTGTTTGCTCGGTCCGTTCAGCAGTGATTCTAAGCAGGTTTTGAGTTTGTGGTTTGTTCAAAATGAAGTATCAATCTAATATACAGTACATGGTTATGTTGTTTTAGTTGGCATTATTATTAATTCATGAAATGGAAAACACTCGCCAGTAACAGTTTTAGATTAGATTTGCGGTCGTTTGCATTTAGAAAGATGATGGTGCCTGAGGACGTTTAGGCAAATGTTTACAGCAGGATCCATGAGAGTTTTAGTACACGACTCCAAACTAACTTTTTCACCACCTTCCCAAAACTCACAGGGGGAAGCACAAATGTCAGATAATTGGCCAACAGATTAATGGGTCTATCTCTAATATACTTAGTATGTAGTATGAAATTGGGACATAGCTCATGTGTAAAGTGAGTTGATCAAGGGAAGGGGGAAGATCTTTTGTGTGAAATGTTTTATTATGTGTTCACTAGTGGTTTATCTGTCAGTGTTGCAGTCCTGCTCTTGTAATTGGAGGGGAAATAAAGGTCACTGTGCTTTCTGATGTGGACCTGCTGTCTGCTGGATTTTGCAGTGGGATTAAGTTTCAAGACAGACAGATGTTTTCATCTGGGGGGGTTTAGGGCAGACACCACATTGCTCTGTATTATCCTTCAGTGCTCATATAACTGATTGAACTGTTGTGAACTGTACCACTGTGTGCCTCCTGACAGGATCCTGCAGCAGGAGAAGAGGAACGTTCTGCTGAGGCAGCTGGAGGAGGCGACACGCATCACCACCTACCTTCACTCCCAGCTGAAAAGGTGCGGCACACACTCATTCCTCAAGCTTTCAGTTGTTCTTCAGTTTGTGTCCGTGTTTTCTTTTCTTACGAGTCTCTTGTCGTCTGTGTGTCCAGCCTGTCAGCCAGCTCTCTGACAGTGTCGTCCAGCAGCAGCCGTGGCTCTTTAGCCTCCAGTCGGGGCTCACTGGCGTCCAGCCGAGGCTCCCTCAGCTCCATCAGCTTCAGTGACATCTACGGCGTCCCCCAGTACGAGCGTCACGACGGGGCCGGGGAGCCGCTCGACCCCCACCTACGCTACCTGCTGCCACCGGAGACCGTGTCCAGAGACTGCTCCATGTTCACTCCCGACCCACTGACCCAGAACAAAACCAAACGCTCCCATGACACCCCACAGTCCCTGGCCTCCCTCTCCTCCCGCTCCTCGCTCTCCTCCCTGTCTCCTCCCAGCTCCCCCATGGACACGCCCTACCACTCCGCCCCTCAGGACTGCCCTCTCACTCAGATGACAGAGGAGTACATGGAGCAGGCGGGCCGCGGCCTGTTAGAGGGGTTGCGGGCCCAGTCGCAACCC
>JAJHUR010112470.1:14077-26040 GCA_027495735.1 Lutjanus campechanus | reverse complement strand
AAAATATATTTTAATATTCATACATACCAATGTTGTACTAATTTATGCTGAGGAATATTTTAGGTGATTCAACTTATCTTCTTTCCTTTTTCTTCTAAAGGGCATGTGGACGCCACATTATACACATTAAAGACAACTTTCTGTGACCACAGAGGGATACCATACCCTCCAAACTGAAAGATCACATGGTAAACAACTTGTGTCAACGCCACAGCCACAGACAGACAGTTAAAACCCCATAATCACTCCAGCTCAGCAGCCACACACACACAGGCACACCAAACACACACACACAAAATCTGCTTAGTTATGACAGCTGACTGTCAGTTTGCAATCTAACGCCAGTGTCACTTACAGCAGGATAAGCCGCAGTCTTTAGAAGTAATTTATCAGAACTCTGTGGTCGCGGCCCACAGCTCAGCTGCCTGACACTTGCCTTCCTTCAATTATGAGGAGCACCATGTGACAAATTATCGTCCTCTCTACAGCATTTATAGACCTCTTTAAAGAGGCTGCACTCCACATGACGCAATTACACAGCAGAACTCAGATCTGGACTTACACTTCTTTATATCTGAAGAATGTCATTTCAAAATGAAATATCCACATTTGAACGACACAGTCTCTATCATAAGTATTATTCAGTGCCACACATACCCTATTTACACCTGGCATTAACATGCTATCTGTTTCAGGATACATTATCTGGACAAAGAAAAATGACTCTATAACTCTGCATTTTCCTGCTAACTGCAGCTAAGCCCAGCTAAAGCTACAAGCATAAACTTGTACACATGTTGACATGTTATTGTTGCATGCTGCTGGAGCTATAATTAGGGACTGGTGCATCCAACATCTTGCATTTAAGGATTAGCCAACATGAAGCTTTTGCATTTATGAATTAAACCCTGACAACAAACAATAGGCTAACAAGTAAGATACCGTAAATTTATTATTTTTTTTTAATGGTCACGATTTGGGCACCCTGATGGCTGCATGTCTCGTCAAAACATTTCCAAACAAAATTCTCACAGAAAAGTAAATAGAAGCTGAAAATGATTGTTAGTACTGTAGAGTAAGGTATAATATGTAAGGGTTAATGTTTTTTTTAAAATTTTGCCCCTGAACAAATTGTTTTACTAGTGGTTATTAAATAACAACAAAGACTCAAGTTAACTGTCAAGTTTAATCTAGGCCTGCAATATCTATAAAATGTCAGAAAATGGTTAAAAATATCCATGCAAGTTTTTCAAAGTCCCTGATGATGTCTGATTTGTCAGTCTAAAATCCAAAGGTATTTAGTTTAATATGATAATAAACAAATAAAAACAGGAAATCTGCACATTTAAGAGGCTAATACAAATTCCGTCCACTTTGCATTAAGAATACTTAATTGATTATCAAAATAGTGTAACAGTTTAATTCTTTTTTACAACTTGCCTGGTCGGGCACCGGGCAAGTGCCTGACATGCCCGACATGACATATTACTTGCCCTGGGCAAGCGGGCAATCCCTCCTCCGTTGAGCCCTGTGTGAGTGACATTTATATACACTCCCGAATTAAAATGGCTGGATTGTTGAAATTCTGGAGATACTTAATGCTAATGAGAATTATGTTGATGAATTTTTGTGATTGATGCAGAGTGATTAAAAAGATAATGACCCTTGACTAAAGCCTCGTGTGTGTGTGTGTGTGTGTGTGTGTGTGTGTGTGTGTGTGTGTGTGTGTGTGTTCTGTGAACCACGTACACAGAATTGTCTCAATACAGTAATTTCTGTGTCTAAATAAAGGCACAGTAGGACATGTAGTCACAGTATGACTACATGTGTGGGTGGATGCCCTTGAGCATGAGAACACTGTGTGTGTATGCGTGTGTGTGTGCTGACTAAGGACTATTTCTTATTAGATTAGTTGTGGTTCCCACAGCAAGTAGCAGCCCTGCAGCAGCAGCACTGACACATACTGTTAAATGTCTGTCTTTTTCTTTCCTCTCTTCTTTCACACTCAAACACACACAAACACCACAGAAAGCGACACAGATGGAGGACATCCTGATGCAGACATGTTGTCACCTTTTAAATCCTTCAAACTTGCTTTCTAATTATATATTTGAGAGATCTGAGGAGGAGGGACAGATCTGGGAGATGATAAATACTGAAAAAGACAACACAATGCAGCACAACAAGCCCAGGAGCCAGCCAACCGTAATCTTTCTCCACACTCCACCTTCATCTCTCTCAGCAAACATCTTGTATCACATTAGCTATTTGACCAGCAGTCATTAACTGTGAAATGGGACAGTGTTACACACAGACATACACACACACACACACACAAATGCACCACCGCAAACTGGGACAACAGCTGCAGATCAGAGCAGTCATAAAAGATGATAAGATCAGGTGCAGCGGCGGGTTGAAATCTACTGTCATTTTAGATGTTGCATGCTGTGAAAATAACTTTGCAACACTTTTGTTAGCCATGATGCAAAGTGCTTCATAACTAACAAACACAAAATCTGTTTTCCAACTACAAGTGACAGACAAACAGAGAAGAGGAGAAATCCCTTCTTTTTTTAAAAAAAAGGAAAGCCCCTTTTGATTCCTCAAGTGTTTTTCTAAAGCTGTTCTCATTCGGTACAGACAGCATAAATTAGTGGATTGTAAAAGCAAGCTGGATAAAGATGATAAACGTCACAGCCCTTGTGGGGTATTCATTTTGGGGCTGTGGCCTTTTTATCCTCGGTCTTGACAACGAAGAGGACAAAGAGCCTGCTGAGGAGCCTAAACAGAGGGTTGATTCTGTGATACACAGAGCTGTGGTCTTTTCATGTCCAGCCTGGCAGAGCTCATGAGTTTGCCGCATTAGTGACGTCAAGGAGAACTGGAACAACTTGAAGACATTCAGTGTTTCACATTATACTGGCAACTAAGAGAAAGTGGGACCTATAGTCTGGAATAGGGTTGATCTACAGCTTCAGAGTGTTGTTGGCCTACAACTGATGAAAATACAGACACCTTCGGATGATCTAAACTCAGTCACTGAGGAGCAGCTCCGCTCTGTCAGGCTGTCCTTAGGTAAAACAGTACTTTGAGCTAAATGCTCTAAATCTAAGCTCTAAATCCATGTCTATCATCTTAGTTTATCATTTTAGCATGCCAACATTTGCTAATTAGCTCTGAACACAATGTACAGCTGGGGGCAAGTTTGGAATTTCGTCATTTTAGGGGCAAGGCCACTTTATGTAAAGTAGTTGAGGATGATTTTATTTTTATTTGATTTTTTTCCCAATTTGTTAATGCTAAGTAGAAGGACACTGGACACTATATAATGCTGTCATAACATAGAGTATGTAACTATTTTAATGAAGTGTTTCATTTCACTTGACTTACAGGATCTTTTCTTTCTCATCATATTGATAATAATGGGCTTCCACATGGAAAGACTGTGCATCCAGCAGCGCAATGAATACCAGAGACTCTAACCTCAGGATCGTAGAGTAACATCAAGATTCATGATCAACAAAGGTTTATTTCACATCTACACTTGTGTCCATGTTTGCATGCTCTGGCCTTTCTCACTCTTTGTCCTGAGCGCTCGCTCTCTGCTGCATTACCACTCCTTATGTGTGCAGCATTTCACTTGATGTTGCCCAGTCAGAATCTCAACAAAAGACACTAGTGTCTAAAACAGTATTGACAGGAAAGAGGCAGAGAAGCAAATGGACAAATCAGCTGAGGCAGTGTGGTCGAGGCATCAAGACCACTGTGGCCAAAGGGTGTATAATTTTTTAAGGGGCATGAGGCCAAACAGAGATTTTACAATGGTTATGCTGTCGAAAAAAATCCTGCCCTGACTGAGGATGCTGGGAATATCATTAGTTTTGGAAAGAGACATGAATGTGTGTCCCACATTTAAACAGTTGTCATTTCAGTCTGGACTAAAGGGGTGATGATGATGAGGATTAAAGGTTTGCATTTTAAGAATTTAACAGCCTCTGCAGCCTCGGAAAGTTCTGTGAAACTTGGTTAGGTGATAAAAACTTTGAACTCATAGCCGATTCTGCAGATTCATCAGATGTTGTTAATTCAGGAAGGTGAGAAAGCAGGCTCATTCTCTGTTCCATCCTTCCAGGCATGCTTGTGATGAAGTGCTACAGAAATACACAAGGCTGACCAGCAGTGTCCTGTTAAAAATGTTCTTTTGCTTTGGCCAGGGAAACTCTGGTCAAATGTTATTCTTGCTCATTCCAGTTTGCTGCTGTATCCTAATAAGGAATTATTTATTTCTTTGTTCTGACTGAAGCAAATCCCTGTCCTCTATTATTACAAGTGGACCTTTTCATTTTAGAGCCAATAACAACTTACTGAACAAAAAACATAACATTTTAGGACTCACCATACAATTTCAAAGCCAGTAGCAGTGCTTCAAACTGGCAAAGTATGAAACAGTAGTGGCAGCAAAACAGTCCACAGTCCTTTATCCAAAAGGTCACCTTCAACCTCGGTTTGTGTTAAGAGTAAACTTTGTCTAATCTTGTAGCAACTAAAGAAACACAGTGTAACGATGATGAGTCAGAAGAAGTCAGCAGTATAAAGTCAAATTGGAACGCTCTGAATGAAACAGTGTGCCACTCCTTTATTTATTCATTCATAGTACCACTTTACTTCTACTTGTATTCCACCACTCCTCTGTGTGTACGTCCAGTTTGACAGAAATGATCACGCAGATGCCGTTACTTTAGATCAGCGGCCTTCAAATAAGAAAATATAATTATTTCAATTGAGAGCAATATGTCACCTTAATAATTATTACCTGTTATTCATTTGCCTCATTTTCATCTTCAGTTAAAGTATATCTTTGGAACATTTGAGATATTATGTAATATTTTTAATATGTACAAATCGATGTTAAGTTGTCAAGATGCAGTATTTTGTTCATTAATCACTGAATTAAACTTGACAATGACTGGTAGAACAGTCACATTACTAGAGCCTGATGGGCAAACGCACTCTTATCTCTTCTAGGGGTACCGTGATTCTCCAAATTCACGTTTTGATTTGATGAAATTTTTGATTCAAGCATATCTTTTTAGCACTGACAGCTATACCATCGTTAGACTATAGGATCTTGTTTCGTAAAAATCAACAGAAAATTGGTTTTATGCCCTGACAACTGTCATTTACATTTTCATATTCTTCTTAGAGAGGCGCAGCTGCAAGCTCTCTGGAGTATTGCTTGTGACGTATGTGCACAAATACTACGAAACGTTGATCCTGCTTTTGATTTAATTGATTTTTGATTTATAATTGAGACCACCCCCATAGCAGTCAACCTAAGGGAAACACTAAACACCAAACAAACATGAGAACAACATTTGTAGGCCAGGAAGTCTCTGCAGCACTGCAGTATTTCATTATATTGCTGTTTTCTCACACAGTTTACCTTTATCAAAAAAACTGCAGCGTCAAAGATTTGGATGTTGGACTTATACTGCAATGTCAATTAATTGTGCAGCCCTAAAATATTAAAAAACAATGGTTTTACAAATGCTTCATGTGGAGGGAAATTCAACAGACCTGAAGGATATATACAGTGTGTTTTGGGGAATAACATTTCCCAGGGCACGGTTAATCACAGAACATGAAGCCAGTGTGCAACAATAAAAATGCCTCCCGACACATAATGGAGTAACAGGAGCACTAATTATTTGCCACCTGGAGGCTTGTAAACTATCTCTCACACATTTGATTAAACAGGACCTTTAACATCTTGCAATTATTTTCAGTTTACACCCTTGTGTCACAGATATTACTCTGCTACATTTTTTTTTACACATCTCTGTGTGTGTATGTGTTTGCAGGTGTGTGTGTGTGTGTGTGTGTTTATGTGCACTACCTGTTGCAGCATCTCCTCCGTGGAGGCCAGTTTCTGCCGGTGTTCCTCCAGAGAACTTTCCAGGTCTCTGATCTTCTCTCCCTGCGCCTCCACCTGGTCAGTCAGAACGCTCACCTATTGGGTGACACATTGAGTGAGTATTAGTACACGTACTACAACACAGAACTGAACTGATCAGATTCAGAAAAAGAAGCACACTGATGTTGTTGTAGATGGAAACTTACAAATTTGCAAACAGAAAGACATGGAAAGACACACACAATGTTGCATACTGTATATACATCGGGGCTGTTCTTATTGTGACATCTAACGCAAATTTAAATAAATAAATAATGCTCAGTCAATATTCTATAATTCTGAGAGAGTCAGTAACCACAACTTCATAAAAGCATCCAAAAAGTGCAGGGGCAGGAGGCACTGGGAGAGGGAGACAAAGCGACAGCGGAAAGAAATGGGTGGTGTATAAAGGGTGCTGTATTATTTACACAATATCAATATTGCTTTTTGCAGATATGATGGTTATCGTCAATGCTGGTACATCGCGACACCCCTAGCATACATGCACAAAAACCCCACATGTAGCAGCAATGATGTATTGTTGGAAAACACCAAATTTCACACACGCACACAAGGGCACAAATACAAATTTATCTTCATGCCCACATCACCATGTCTCTTTCTCTTCCTTCACTCCACGGACAAACACACATTCATCCTGGCACACTCCAAACACCCCACATTTACTCAGCAGTCTGTCACTCAGGAATGCGTCGCACATTTACAATAATCTCCCTGACAACACACTCACCTCCTGCCAAACATCACACACACACACACACACACACACATCACGCACTACAATTCTCCCGTTCTCCTAAACTATGCCAAATCCCTCTGACAGCAGCTGATTCTCTGTCACTTCAGCTTCCCCGATTTTTACCCCTGCAGCCACGTTCTGTCTCACAGCGCTTTGGCAATGAAGAAATCTCCTGCAAACTTTTTGGCTCAACATGTTACAAAATCCAGATTACAAAGAAAAAATAAAGACATGCGAGGACACGGTGAATGATCTGGTAGCCTGTGTTTCCTAACAATGAGTAGGTGAACCACGAACAGCTGAATAAATGAATGAGTGTATGAATGAGTTCCATCAAAGATCCTGTGTGTCTTTAGCACCTGAAATATGTATTTGCCCAATTTTGACAAATGTAATGTATCTATCTGTTTAGTGTACAGCATAAGAAAGCAGTTTAAAGACAAGGCTACAATACGACTACATAAACTCTTACCTCCTCTGTGCTCCACTGCTGAGCTACACACACAAATGTGGGTGAAAGTTCCCTACAGGGAAGTTAGCTACTAAACACAGAGTGTGTATATGCTAACACAGACACACTGAGGCAACACCTGAAGGGCAGGCAGTTGAAGAGAAAGCAAAGAAAAGAACCTGGAAGGGGACAACCTGTCAACAGCCAGTTAAATCTCCTGTCGGGAAAAATAAGACCCAGTCACCTTGCATATCAACCAATCACAGCCTGTCTCAGATGAGGAATGTGTAAGAAGTAGGCGTGTGTGTGTGAGTGGTGGTGGTGAGAACTGTGATATGGACTTTATGACAACTTTATAAACGCGAGTCATCTAGGAGGGGTGGTGGACTTTAACATTTAAAGAGGATCCACTCACATAACCTCACCCAGAGTATAAAACAAACGCACACACACAAGTGAAGACAGCCTGAGGAGAAGTTTGAAAATTGGGATTTGAGTGAAAGGAATGTAAAGACAGATTGTGAAGATTGCAGCTGTATGAACCAGCTATTAAAGTGATCTAACGGCAGAGAGAGCCTGCTGACATCATATAGAGCAGAGATATATAATCTTCTGCTTCGCCACTGCAGCGCCGATGTTGATAGTTACTGTGAAAGTCGTCGGTAAACACACGCTCAGACGGTTTGAAGTTGTCTGGGCACGTTTTGTTTTGAAATAACATGAAATATCTAAAGTACAAGGATTACAGACTAGAAACTAAGCTGTTTTTCCTGTGTGGCACCAATCCCTCCAGACAAATCCCTGGCTCATTTACTCATAGTATGGATTCAAATAATTATGTCAAAATAAACACAACAAAACTACAATTAGAAAAGTGAAAAAACTGAATATAGTCCAGCTGAATCTAATGCAGAAAGTTTCTGGTATTTTTTTTGCTTTTATTTTGAAAGACTGCATCAGAGACTGACAAGAAACGCAGGTTCCTCTTTGGAATCGAACCAGGGACTTTTGTGATTTCATCGTATTGCATTTTAAACCACAAGGAAAACTTTTTTTGTTGTAAAGAAAGTCCCCTTATAGCAACTGATGACCTTTAAGGTATGTGTGTAGTATTCAGGAGGATATTGTCAAACATGGAATATAATATTCATATAAATTAGTGTATGATCACCTGAAAATAAGAATTGTTGTGTTTTTGTTACCTTAGAACAAGTCATTTTTATCTACACAGACTGCCATGTTATCTTGTTTGCCTACATACTGGCCCTTTAAAGTTGGGTGAAACTAACTATGGACATGAACAGTCTCAAAACAAACTGATGTAACTTACTGGTTGTGTCAGTCTCTAAATTGTTAATAGGGCAAACACACACACACACACACACACACACACACACACACACTGAGTTCTGACCTGTAGCACCAGAGACTCCTTGTCTCCCTCTAGGCGGAGCAGCCGTTCTTGGTAGGTTTCATTGTTGGCTGGAGAACACAGGTTCACCTGGATAAAGGCACAGACAAACAAAAATGAGGCAAAACAACAATAAAGGTAAGCATCACTATTTCAGTACTACATATGCAATATATTATGTGTAATGCATACATGGATGACTAGCTGACTAGACGAGTTTGATTTAAAACAACAGTTCTAGTTCACTCAGGAACACTCTCGCTGTAGACTAAACCATTAACTGCAACAAATGGAAACACAGTTACGCTTAGTGTTTTTGACTTCGCTATTACAATGCAGCCTGGATTGCCAAGTAGCATGCTAAGTCAAAACAGGGAGTGCAATGCCAAAAACCCATGGTTAAACAAGAGTGGGCCAAAGCAAGTTATGAATGCCATTTAACCTTAGAGCCACGTTAGGACTCTGAACTAGAAAGGTGGAGGCCAGGATGTGGGAGGTAAAGCTTTGCCAGCAGCAGCAGCAGCAGCAGGTGTCGTAGCATTGGTGTAGCAGGCATCAGTAAGGAGGGAGTCATATTAAAAGTGCCCGCCTTGTGGTGAGAACGGGCTGTGACTGGTGTGTGACTGGTCAGAAATGGTGATTCAATCAGGTGGCTGTAAGCTGACGTATGACTTCCAGCATGAACTAACATGATGCTTCATTTACACTAAACTTTTGTTAGAGCAACAAGTCGCTTGGCCAAAACCTGCAGAAGTAAATGCTTATTCACTCTTGTGAGTAAAATGAAAATAAAGCAGAATGATTTTAAATGATGCAGGGCTTAAATTATGTAGTCAGTACGGTTTCCAAAAGTATCAGATTATCCTGTCTTTGAGTGTCTGCGTCCAGGGCAGCTGATTCCTCAGCCTGCTGCTGCTGCTAAGAGGGAAACAAGAATCAACTGAACCCCTTGACTACGCACAGATCATCAGCAACTGATGGGCCATACCACTGGTGATTTAGGTATGTCCTATTAAAGGGCAAAAATCACACACAAGCACCTATGGAGTATTTTATCATTGCAATTAATTCAGATCACTTTGTAGAGGTCTGTTTTCACATCAGTGTTGTGATTCTGTCGATCAGTGTAAAGAAAGAAGCCACATTAAATCACATTACGGCTTAAAAAAATAAAATATTGGTTGTAAAATATTAAGATATGAAAGCTTCCAATGGGTGATGTCTGCATGATGCACAGAAGTGGTTAAACTGCTTACTTACTCCTGCACAAAGAGCTGACAGAGCTGTTGCTGTTCGAGTACAGATTTTTCACAAAGCACATGATGAAAAGTTATGAAGAAAAAGCATCATCTGACTTAACTAACTCTCGCTTATACAGAAGCAGAGGATATAATGGCAACATTTTTCTTCTGAAGTAGATGTTAGGATTTTCACAAGACCACACCATTAACCTCTCTTACATATCTGAAATAAACAGATATGGTTATATTTTTTAGCAGCCACATAGCCAAGTGCTGTCTCAGGCTGTGTCTAGAAATAGAAATGCTTCGTAATATGTATTTACACAAACACTGTGACAGATCTTTCCTTTTGGTCAGTAGCTCTCATGCCAGTTTTGTGGTCCCTAGCTATTAAGGTTACGGCAGAATTATGTGTTCCGCAACTCAGGAAGTAAAAGTGAAAATCAAGCAGAACTATTTTAAATGATGCAGGGCTTAAACGATGTAGTTTGTACAGTTTCCATTTCGCTCTAAAGAGTCAGATTATCCTGTCTTTGAGTGTCCGTGTCCAGGGCTGCTGACTCCTTGACTTCTCAGCCTGCTGCGGCTGTTAACAGGGAAACTGAGAAGGAGGAAAAGCATTATTATCCGGCTATGAAACCTGGACATAATAAGATGATGGTGTCTGCGTCTCTCTGCGTCAGAGCAGAGGAAAAGGCTTAACGGGTCCTTCACATACCATATGCTCATAAATCCCCAGCTTCATTATCAAGATTGATTTCAATTTAGCGAGGGGCACAATTAGATAACTAGTCAATTAAACATTGATACCCTTGCTAGTCGGCACCAAAAATATTAGTGGGCTAAAGAAATTATTGGTATAACACTGGTTAACTGTTGCATCTAAGATGTTACACAGCCACCCACCACTAGCCAGGCCTGGGCACTAACGCTCGGATGTAAAAATTAAAAATTAAAGGTTGTATGTAGGCTGTGTCAGAGTAAACTGGCATATAAGCTGTCTATCGGAGCAATGTGTAACCACCCTCACAGGCATATAGATGTTAACCTGCGAGGAGAACAGGCTGCTGGTGCTTACACTGCTAACGTTAGCCACACCCAGCAAACTAATACTACATTGTTTGAGTGTTTTCATACTTTTAGACTAGTCGAATACATTTCTATTTAGTCCACAGGGAAATTGGTCATTTGGAACATCCCTATTACAAATATCCAAAGACTTTAAACAAACATGAATCACCAATCACCAATGAATTATTATCACAATAAAAGTTGAGGCATTAGACCAGTAATATTAACTGGCTACACTGAATGAGGGTGAGAACTGGCTGAGAGATTTGCTGTACTGTCTAAATCCACAAAACAAAAAAGACATACAACATTAATCATTATTATTAGCCTTAAAACCTCAATTTGACAAAGCACAGGTGATATATTATTGTATTTTAATAATATCTAAGCAGAGTCTCAGACTTTTTATTAATAATTTCAAATAAATTTAAGCTGTATTAATCAATATTTTCATATTAACAATGGAATATGGACTAGTATGTATATTCTGAAAGTTATTCATAATGACAAAGCCTCAGAGAGTCATCATCCAACTCTGCAGTTCCCCTCAGCTCTACAAATTGTTTTAGCTCACTTGTTTTATGGCCCACAACTTTATTGTTTTGGTTCTCTGTTTCGCTCTCAGCAACCTCGTTTCCAGCAGCAGCAGGCAGCTGTTTGATGAACTCAACTATACACTACCTGTTTGGCACCCAACAGCAAACAGACAGAGTTAGAGATTAGCTGGTGAACACAGGGGAGCATTTAGCATCAAAAGAGCCGGATATTTCCCTCAGGAGAACCTTGATGATCAAAACAGAGCTGAAACAGGAGTGAATATTGAGCTTATATCCATCAGGTGGCCATAAACACAACTCCAAAGGAATACTAATGCTGCTCTGTGTCAGTTGGGTGTATAATTAAGCAACTGTTTGCTAACAAGTTAGCCATAATGACTTTATACTGTATGATGATGATGTCAATGTTGTGTTTACAGGTTGGTCCTGTTCACCGCAAGTGGCCAAAAGCACTGGTGGTAGGATTTAAGAAATAATAGTATTAAAACAATAAAGCTGGTGTGAAATGTTTGTTTA
>JAJHUR010112470.1:0-14057 GCA_027495735.1 Lutjanus campechanus | reverse complement strand
ATAAGATGATGGTGTCTGCGTCTCTCTGCGTCAGAGCAGAGGAAAAGGCTTAACGGGTCCTTCACATACCATATGCTCATAAATCCTCAGCTTCATTATCAAGATTGATTCCAATTTAGCGATGGGCACAATTAGATAACTAGTCAGTTAAACATTGATACCCTTGCTAGTTGGTGCCAAAAATATTAGTGGGTTAAAGAAATTATTGAAATAACACTGGTTAACTGTTCCATCTAAGATGTTACACAGCCACCCGCCACTAGCCAGGCCTGGGCACTAACGCTCGGATGTAAAAATTAAAAATTAAAAAATTGAAGAAGGTTGTATGTAGGCTATGTCAGAGTAAACTGGCATATAAGCTGTCCATCGGAACAATGCATAACCACCCTCATAGGCATATTTCATACTTTTAGACTAGTCGATTAAATTTCTATTTAGTCCACAGGGAAATTGGTCATTTAGAACATCCCTATTATAAATATCCGAAGACTTCAAACAAACATGAATCACCAATCACCAATGAATTATTATCACAATAAAAGTTGAGGCATTAGACCAGTAATATTGACTGGCTACACTGAATGAGGGTGAGAACTGGCTGAGAGATTTTCTCTACTGTCTAAATCCACAAAACAAAAAAGGAGTTTTTTTTAGACATACAACATTAATCATTATTATTAGCCTTAAAATCTTTCAAAACTTCAATTTGACAAAGCACAGGTGGTATATTATTGTATTTTAATAATATCTAAGCAGAGTCTCAGACTTTTAATTAATAATTTCAAATAAATTTAAGCTGTATTAATCAATATTTTCATATTAACAATGGAATATGGACTAGTATGTATATTCTGAAAGTTATTCATAATGACAAAGCCTCAGAGAGTCATCACCCAACTCTGCAGTTCCCCTCAGCTCTACAAATTGTTTTAGCTCACTTGTTTTATGGCCCACAACTTTATTGTTTTGGTTCTCTGTTTCGCTCTCAGCAACCTCGTTTCCAGCAGCAGCAGGCAGCTGTTTGATGAACTCAACTATACACTACCTGTTTGGCACCCAACAGCAAACAGACAGAGTTAGAGATTAGCTGGTGAACACAGGGGAGCATTTAGCATCAAAAGAGCCGGATATTTCCCTCAGGAGAACCTTGATGATCAAAACAGAGCTGAAACAGGAGTGAATATTGAGCTTATATCCATCAGGTGGCCATAAACACAACTCCAAAGGAATACTAATGCTGCTCTGTGTCAGTTGGGTGTATAATTAAGCAACTGTTTGCTAACAAGTTAGCCATAATGACTTTATACTGTATGATGATGATGTCAATGTTGTGTTTACAGGTTGGTCCTGTTCACCGCAAGTGGCCAAAAGCACTGGTGGTAGGATTTAAGAAATAATAGTATTAAAACAATAAAGCTGGTGTGAAATGTTTGTTTAGTATCAATACTAGAATGTGATACAAATCATTTATATCTACAGTCCACCACACAGCTGTCTAAACTACGGCCAAATCAGGCTGCTTAAAATAGCTCAACGGTCCAGAAAAGGGTAAAAAAAAGCCTGGAAGCTAAATTATGTGCTCAGTGTAGGCCTAGATGTAAAGAGGCCCTTCCTGCTATCATGACGATGACCCAGTTCTGAAGAGGAGGATGTAAACATCTGCATTTTAGGCTTTTAGCTGAAACTCTGACCTGAAGCAACATACAGAATAATAACTGTAGAAACTGTAGAATAAGCTTTATGTTCAGACCACCAACAGGACTGACCAAAATAAGTGTGCAGTGGTGAGCATCCTGGTAACATTTTCATGGACATACTGTATTATATTTAAAAGAAAATGCATAGAGCCTCAATGAGAAAATACAACTTTAGTTTGTTAACTCTCTGTTAGCCATACATCTCTTGACTGTCTCACAAGAACACAGACAAAAGACCCTAAAATCAGCATGTAATCCTTGATGATCTGTCTGCAGCTGAGGTCAGCGGGTTCAGAGGATGTATACAGACAGGGCCACCTGACACTGACCATATGGACATAATAAACCTATTAACGTACTGTAAACTAAACACATAGGCAATGAAACAGATGGTGGAAAAGAGAAAGAAAAGTGTGAGATCAGAAGACTTTACGCTTTACTAAAACCATGTTTGGATTAACTGCAACAAAAGGTACCAAAAACAGCAGTGTGGAAAGAGCTTGTGTCTCAAAGTTTGCAGTTCTGTCACAGTATGACTTTTGGTTGGTCACTCCTGTGGGAGAAGTCAGGAAGTACGTGATATATGCTGTAATCACAGATATTCCCATCAGACTGCAGCAAAGCAGGGCCATTCCGGGGAGGTGACACAGCACTTGAAAGTGCTGATAAAAAAACAGCCAGGCCAGTCTGGCTCAATCTGTCTGTCATCACCTGGTGGATTACCACTTTTATAAGACTGACGGAAATACAATCAGAGTGTAACAACATGTAGCTCATTTTTTAGTCGACAAGTACACTTAAAGCAGACCATATATTAAAGGGATAGTTCTGATTATTTGATATGAGGTTGTATGAGGTACTTATTCACTGTCAGTGTATTAGCTACGGGAGATGGCGGTTGGCTTGGAAAAGCAGAGAAGAGTACCAGCACGAAAGCTAAGAAATGAACTGCTGTGCACAGGGTGAGCACTAAAAAATATTTTAGCCACTTAAATAAGGTCTATTGTAACCACCGTTATATAACCCAAATATCGCTCTCTCTAAACAAACCGAACTCCATGGGTGAAATTGGTAATTTCACCTCTCAGAACACAACAGTTGCTGTTCTACAGCTGCCAAGATCAGTTAGTTTTATTTGTTTTATTGTGTGACTTTGGTGAAACCAAACTATCCTTTTCAAAACACCGAAGCCACACAAGAACACAAATAGACTAACTGATCGAGGCAGTGGTCCTGCGTTTGGCAGGGTAAAATTACTGATTTCACCCATGTGTTGCTGACCCTGTCCACAGCATTACATTGCATAGCTTTCAAACTAGTGCCCCTCTCTGCTACTCCAAACTGGGGTTGTGTTGACCAGCATTTACTTAAATACACTGACTATCGTGCCTGACAAAAATGAGTAAAGTACCTCATACAACCCCACATCAAATAATCCTAAATATCCCTTTAAAGGTTGTACATAAGAGAAGTGGCAGTAATATGTATAGTATGTCTTTTGAAAGCCCGCTCTGGCCAGTGGAGTGGGTGGAGCCCCTGATGACATACACTGCCGTATATGATCCCACTGTCTGTGAATGCATGACGGGCAGCACCAACTTTTAATGATGCACAAAAAAGGCTCTATATAACAGTCACTTTACCGTAAATATACAGCAATTACAATAGCAGCACTTACACAGTAACTGGAGCTGCCTCGAAGCCTGTCTTTACTTTTACAACTCACAAAGTCATTTTAAAGTGCGGTCACGTCGACAAAATACTCGGTCACACAACTTCCCTGCAACCAAATCCTGCTTTTCTATTTTGAGTAAAAACACTAGTCAAACTGATTCCATGGTAGGAAGCAATATTTCTCGACAATATTCCCTGATGCTCTTAAATTCAGTGGTGAGTGCTGATTTGATTTGCTCCTGGAGCGCGTGTAACACATTAGCTTAGGTAGTCTCTCTTGTCACACCACTGTTTGTCTAAATCTAATTTAAAAGCTGGTCCAATTCAATTTTATGTTTGCACAGCTTGACAATCAACAGTGAATGTGCAAAGTGAATTTAAAGGTGACTTGGTGGCATTCAGGATGAACTTTGATTCACTGTATCTGCTGATCTCAGCTTAAACTGCTATATATATTTTCTTGATAGTGTTAAACATGCTCTATATGTTGAATCATGCAACACACAGATAGAAACTACTCTTAATTGTTATATAGTGCACCAAAAAGCACAGGATAATCATGGTCATTTGGTGCAGTGGGTGGTGGTTATTTACTGTGCTAACACATACTGTTTTTGCTGCTAACCAGCTGTAACTATAATATTTCCCTAAAGAGATAAAGAAAAGGTTTGCTGTGTCTGGATTAGTATTTGTTGCAAACTGGAAATTGTTTACTATTGTGTTACCCAATGGCATTTATTTAAATACCATTTTTGTGTATTTAAAAAAAAAATCATACTGGACAAATGTAAAATATTGAGGAAAAACAACATATTTCATTTCACTGAGCATTATTTTTTTTTAATGCAACTTTGCATACATTTGCTATGATGTGATTAGGGATGTTAAAGCAACATCACATGAGAGGGAGTGATGTTGGACTGAATATCATCACGGCTGTTATTCTGTTGTAGGCGCGAGGTCACAGGCTGAGTAACAAAGATAATGATATTCAATCCAAAAGCACAACTTCAAATGTGATATTGTTTTTATACAGCAGTTAAACTAGCACCATTTATTGGTACACTAATAAGCAATACGAGATTATGATTTCTTTGTTTATTTACTCATTTATTTGGCACACAAATATTTTTGCAGCTGGATTAGGACTGGGCTGTTGCCTAGCAACACATAAACATGTTCCTGTACACTAACTATTTATAACAGATTAAATGTTGATGTTTATATTTTTGAGATGCGGACAAAACAAATGTACCGAGACTGCTTGAAAAGCTATAACTCTGGTGCAGTTTGTTTGTGGTCTGAAAGCAAATATACCAACCACAGGCTTTAATGATAGCATATATGTGACGTTAGCATGATTTCAAAAGCTAAACTACTAATAAATATCTGCTGATTGTAAAATCTGTTCGGAAAGCGACTGTATAATTTATCTGTACTGTATAAACCATGTATATATTTATGCACATCATTTTACATACCACTGGTAACACATACAGTATGCCCTAATGATCTTAAGATGTTATGTGAAAACATTGCTCGAACATTATGCCCTAATGTTCTTAAAACGTCATGTGACAACATTGCTAGAACATTTTGCCCTAACGTTCTTATAACATTTCATGAAAATGTAATGTATGCCATAAGGTCTGGTAATGTTACAGGAGATTGTTCCCCGAACGTTATGCCCAAACGTTTTCGTAATGTTGTGGGAAAACGTTCCCAGAATGTTCTGCCCTAAAGTTCTTGTAACGTTACAGGAAAATGTTCCCAGAATGTTATGCCCTGACGTTCTTAAAACGTTACAGGAAAACATTCCCTTAACTTTCTGCCCTAACATTTTTGTAACATGACAGGAAGACATTCCCAGAACGGTATGCCCTAATGTTCTTAAAATGTTACGGGAAAATGTTCCCATAACGTTCTGCCCTAACGTTCTTGTAATGTTACGGTAAAACGTTTCCAGAACGTTAAGTCTTAACATTCTCAAATTGTTACAGGAAAACATTCCCAGAACATTATACCCTAACGTCCTTAAAACGTTATGTGAAAACGTTTCAACTTGAAGTTGAAATTTTCTTTAAGTTCCAGGAAGATCGTAGCATAATATTCTCTAGAAACCTTCTAAAAAAATTTTTTGATAACCTAAAAAAAAAAAAAAGTTACGTGACAATATTTCTAGAACATTACATACGTGCTTAAGCGTGGGTATTTTCCCTTATTAACAGATCAAAAGCTGTTTAAACTGCTGTGCTTGTATCCAACTCCATGTACTTTGTCAGATTAAAAAGTGTGTGACAGAGACCCCACAGTAATAAAGCCCTGAATCATGTACAAGATGTCTCCTGTCTCCTCCTGACTCTATGGTCCCTATCGGCTAACGGTTATTAGAGCACCTATCAAGCGAAGTGATTTGTGTAGTTAAAAGTCCCAGTGATGGTGTACTCCATATCAGCACTCGACATGTGAATGTCTCTCGTCCAATCAAATTACTTGGTTGGAACTAACTGTGATATAAACAATATATCTAATATTGCGATATTGCAATTAAAAAACTCTCAATACTTTGATACTGAACTGTGACAATATCGACTGTGACATCACATGGTTAATTATTTCATTTTATTATTTTTTATCTTATTTCATGAAATGACTGCTACTGACTTCTGCATTGTTTTTCAAGCATCATTCAAGCATTCATTGCCAAAACAATTCATGCAAATTTTTCACACATGCTTAGGTCATGGCTACTTACTTTTATTTTATTTTAAGCAGTAGCACTTTAAGCTAAAAGGAAAACATATTTTATATGAACAAAACTGTCCGAACTGTACATATCAGATTTACTATTTAAAAGGCTGACTGAAACATGTCTCAAACTACTTCACTCTATTTAATCTATTTATCTGCTGTGTCAGTATATTGAATCAGAAATAGAGGAGAATGTGCTGGAAATAGCAGGATGTCTGCTTTGCAGGCTCAATTGATTAGATATCAGAGAAACAGAAATCAGCAGAGTGAAAAGTACCCACAATGCAGCATGACGTGACTGAGGCAAAATCTGGATGTGCATTTACCAACTGAAAAAGTCAATTAAAGAGACAAAGAGTGCCACCTGCAGTAATTGTAACAGACTTGCACCATACTTGACCAGTTTTAGATGAATACTTATTGTGTAAATACAGAGGATAAGTTACATAGAGAAGCATCTGGTTGATGAGTACTTCAAAGCTGGCGGTCCTAAAGAATAAACTCCATGGTTTTTTGTTTTGTTTTTTTATTTTGGGACATTTTTTTAACATAATCACTGGATGATGAATGTTATTTTTAAACACTTCTCTCGATCCTTTGAATTAGGGAGCCACAATTCTCCAAATCCATGATTGAATTTTACTTTTCGATTTTAAGGTCATGATTTGATTTGATTTGATTTTTCTATTTAAAATCTTCTTATTGTGCACTGACGGCTGTGCCATCGCTTGACTATTGAGTCTCGATTTGTATTTGTGTCAAATTCATCTTTAAAAATTCTGTATGGGATCAAGCGTGATATAGCATCCGGTAAGCTACGCTGTGTCGTCTTTGCAATGTTTTTTTTCTTCGTACGCCACAAGTAGGCAGGGGTGGAGGGGAAAAAAAGGGAGAGAATCACTGATTCTGGCTGTAATTTTGATTATTGAAATTGAAAGCTCATTTTGATCAATTTTAATTTATTAATGAAATTATGACACCCCTACTTTGAAAGGTCTGTGAAGGTCAAAGGTCACTGTATATAGTATACAGTAGAAATAAATCACCATAGTTTTTAGAGTACTGAAGTTAAAATATTTTTCAACCCCAGATGTAAAGGGACCTGATAAAATGACACAGATTTAGCAAGGCCCCAATTTATATCTACGATAATCGGCTTATGTGGCACCCAGACAACACAAAAACAGAGGCCAAACTCAGCACTCCTATTCCTGAAAGTTCATGTCTTAACAACAACACAGACCTCCTGTGGTAAAGTCCCCCTCTGATTGAATCCAGCGGTATCAAACACTGCTTTGTCAACAACAATCAGCTGATGGATAATGCTTCTAATCTGATAACACAGTCCTTGTGATGCGTGCCTCCACACAGAGACACACACACACACACACACACACACACACACACACTAACAACACTGCAACAAGTTGAGATGCAGCCCAGCTCTTAAGCTAAAGGAAATTACATCAGAAAACAGTCTGTCGCCGGGAAATAACACAATAAGAATAGAACAATAACATGCATCTGAGCTGGAGCGATAATTATCTCGCAGAGGGACGGAGAGGAGCTTCCCCCTTTTTCATATAAACCATGGCTCTTCTCTCTATTCCAAAGAAAACACTGGAAACTCCTTCAAGGCATCAATTTAACGAAAGGAATGTGATACGAGGAAAGACATGACACGGAAAGACACGAAAAAGGGGGAAAAAAAACAACAACATGAAAAACCTCAGCGCTCACCTTTTTGAGCCAGGAGAAGTGCCTGTAGAAATCAATGGGAGTCTCCATGCTCCCAGCCCATCGCTGCCCTGCCTGTGTCCACTCTGTTTTTGTCCGACTCTATCAGACTGTGTGTGTGTGTGTGTGTGTGTGTGTGCGTGTGAGCGCAGCTCACACACTGGACAAAGTAAGGGTGGATTCTTGAGTTTGCAGGCTGCTGTAGCATGTGAGCACTGTCATGTAAGTGTGTGTGTGTGTGTGTGAGTGCGATGTTCACAGCTGTGGAGGAGGGCGTTTTACGATCTCTGCCTTCTGAGTGGGACAACTCCCCCTCTGTTTTGTCCCCCTCCTCCTACAGTGCTTCTCTCTTTCCTGTCCTCCTACTTTTTATCTCTCTTTCCCTACTTTCTTTCTTCGGACACTCGCTGCTTCCTCTCTTTCCCACTTCTGGTGGGAGTTGTTGCATTTTTTTTGCTTCTTCTCTTCCCCTTTTTTACCTCCAGTCCCTCTTCTTTTTCCACAATACTCTCTCTCTCTCTTTTCTTCCTTTCTTTACTTCTCAGTCGCTCCCCCTCTTCTGCTCTCTCCCTGCTGAGGTCCGTCGGACAGCCAAATGGGCGAGCCCAGAGAGGAGGGTGGTGGTGGGAGGGTTTGCCATTTTTCTTCTTTCTCTGTCATCTGTTTGTGTCTCAGTGTTGGCCCATGCTCTCTCACTCTCTCTCTCTCTCTCACTGTCTGTCTCTCAGACGCACACACACACACAAAACCAGCCGCATCTGATGTCAGACACGCGAACAAAGCAGCAACAGGCTATAATGTCAGCACAAACACAAACCATGCCAGATCTCTCCTCCTCGCTTGTGCTCTCTTTTAATTAAGTTACAGTCAGAGAGACTGAACACTGTCTGCATGAGTGAGAGACTCTCTGTCCCTCTGTCACTTCTCTCACTCTCACTCCCAATCTGTCCGTCTGTCTGTGGCTTATCGCCTTCATGTTCAAAGCAATTAGCTCAGGTTTCCATTTCCTGTGTATTTTACTAAATTGTTCACCGTAACAATGTCAGCCATTTGTCTAAATGACAGGTTCATTTGCACACACACACACACACACACACACACACACACACACACACACACAAACTCAGTGATGAATATTATAACTGTTCTGTAGATGACAGGCTTTTCAAAGTGTCTTCAAATAGAGTTTCTGTTTGTTTCTTTAAACACGAGATAAGTATTTTGTGTTGTGTTTGTTGTTGTGTTGTGTACAGAGGTGGAAGGTGGTGAAATACTCAAGTTACTATAAATAAGTACTTTCTTGGGGTACTAGTACTTTTATGAGTAGATTTTCAAGTCTGTATTTTTACTCACACTTAAGTATGCATCACACTATATAATCTACTTAGTTAGTTATAAATCATGAATTGAGTACTGAGTACACTTTGACGTTTTTATTGCCAGTGCAGTTATCTGATTACAAACAGGCCAGTAAAAACAATGACATATGGACAAGTGATTGCACCTCATTTGACATTGTTTTGTCTGGCGGAGCCATTTGTTGAATAAAGAAACTTAAAATGAGAAAAAAAAGACAAAACAAAACACATAAAAATGAAAATGAGAAAAAATAATGAAAACATGAGTTTTGTATCTTATAAATGATTAATGATTAATCTACTGTTCGCATTTTCAACTTTGTGAAAATGCACAAAAGTTGCAACCCTAGATTGTAGAGGTGACTGTGACCACTGAGCAGAACAGAGAAGGAGTTGAGAAGGAATTTAGACTGAAGATTTGGAGAAACAGAAACTTCTTTGATTTCATAGCTGCTATTGATAATGTATTAAACATCAATGGTTGAAAGAGTAATTAATATTTTGAGTAGATTTTAAAATGAATACTTTGTACTTTTCTAACACCAGTACTTTTACTAGTAACTGAGTAATATTTTAGTGATGTAACAGCACTTATACTTGAGTATAGATTTTCAGTACTCCTTCCACTACTCTTTTCTGTTTATCTGATGAGCCCAAATTTCTACTTTCTCCATCTGCAGAGCTGCAAAGTTCTCCGTGACATGCTTTCGACAAAATTTAGGGCAGCAAATGCACGCCGCCCAAAATTTATGAGCTCATGGAATGTACATACAAGTGCATCGACTGCACATGTGTAGAACACATCCACATACACAGGCGCCTAATGTACACACTGTACAGAGCCGGGTGTGTCCATATTGCAGTATGAAGGACCATAAGAGGATTACTGTTGATGCGTCAAATGGCAATTATGTCACATAACATGTGGTGTTTGAACTCGCTTATTGAATTTTTTGAAATCACTTTCTGTATCTAGTTAGGTTTCACTTTCAACATTTGCATGTCACCAAACCATAGACAACTTATAAAAGTTCTTTAAAGTTGGTTATATAGTACTTTAAAACATTTTTAAAGCTGCATATTCATTGATCAATAAACTGTAATGTGAAAGGGTTCACTCATAGTGATGAATGTACTTTACAAAGAATTATCATTCAACTTTGCAGTTCCCTTCAGTTCTACTGAACTTTATAGTATCTTTCAGCTCATTGTTTTGGTTTTAGCTTCTGTAACTTTACTGTCTTGGTAAAGCTGCTCTCATCAGCCTCATTTCCAGACTCAGCAGGAAACTGTTTTTACAGGAACTGAGTCATTTTTTACGATCCGATTACAATACCTAAATCTGATCATCTGCCAGTACCTTAACACATTACAAATTGCTGTCTTGTGTTTCTGTGTTTTTTCTTTCTGTTTAAAGACTAAAATAGCTCCAAATTAAAAACAAGTTGAGTTAACACACTGTTGTTACTCAGTATCAGACTGTCATGTTATATTATGGTGGTTTTATGGTCTTGTACAAACTCTGCCTATATGTCTAACTCATAGAACTCTGGGAGACAAAAAGATATGGGGATTAATGGATATCTTTGTGTTTAAGTGTTTAATTGCCAGTTGCTAAATAATTAATTGATTTATACGACAACATTTTGAATATGAGGTTATCACATTATTTCATATTTCATTATTCATGATAACATCAGACTATGGAGTCTGGATCGGTGCTTTAATCAGTGATGTCTGTCCAACTTCCGATGAGTGATTTATGTTAATTGGTTGTATTGATCAAATCCAGCACAGCATGTGTGCTTTAATTTGTCCCACTTTCCTGGCCCTGAGAGCTAATATTAAAAAACACAAACATGTCAACGAGCTGCTTTCTGTATAAAGATGATCAACAATCCAGTCTCCAGCGGGCAAACAAACGCTCTCTTTGACTAGGCTGGGAAAACACCAAATATCATCAACTCAGTCAGAAACGCAGGAACATCATCTGAAGACATGCTAACGTCTCTGGGTCAGCAGTAATGGGCAGCAGTCTCGGGGTATCACAACTTCCTGCCAATGATACACTTACGATGTTTCCTGTGTTTACATGTGTGTTTCTGTGAGTGTGCGTTTCGCCCCTGGAGAGAAGCCCACAGGGTGCAGACTAATTGCAAAGCACGAGTGCCTTTGATCCTGTTCCTCCTCTAGGTCAGCACGGAGGTGGAAGAAGGAGGAGAAGGTGGACAGGATGAGGACAAGAGGGAGCTGCCAGCCTTACATATTAACTGCCTTGATAATCTGCCAGCCTTTTGTTCCTGTGCTATTGAAATTCACATGATCAGTTTTCACTGGAACTGCTTCCCGCTGAGGAAGTAGTTCCTTTGAAAACTGTTGACAAAAAGAATCGTGGATCATCCATAGTAACAGGCTGTTTCTGGAAAGAAATGTGTTGTTGTGTTCTTCAAAAGCACTTTTTCAATCCTGCCTGCCAACCTTAAATGCTACAGTTTTAATAACTGTTATAATGATCTTTCCCTAACATTAACCTTAATGTATATATGATATTGCCAGACAAAAAGACATACATTTTTGTCTAGCAATAGGGTTGAATCAGACTTTTTAAAAATTGTATAACTCAGGGTGCCCTGGTGGACTGGGTGTTTGTACTACAACATCCACAGTTTCCACAGCCCTCTCTCTTAATTTCCTGTCATTTATCTACCGCTCAGTGTCTACGACAGAATGTGTAAAACTGGATAATAAAAACAAAATTTGCAACAGAGACACTGCTGTAATTTTTGTTACACTTTCTTTTACTTTTTAGATGTTTACAGAAGAATGCTCCCAAACAGCATCTTGTTTACCGGCTAGTGAACAAGTGTAAACAAGTGTGTAACAGGAAACGCAACAAGGTCTACATGTGTTGGGACATAAAATCAGGCTGAATAGTTACACAACATCCAAATATTGGGACAGGGCTTTCTCTGTTGCTGCACCAAAACTGTGGAATTCTCTTCCACCCTCCATCCGATTCTCCCTCACCACCAAAATAGGGATTTTCAAAACATTTTACAACAACTTTTATTCTTTAGCTTTTACTGGTGCTTAACTTAGCCTCCTCAAGTATTTCCCTTGAGACTTTTTGTCAATCTGTGTCACAAATGGACTCTGTGACCACTTGCCTTTACTTTTACTGTTTTTGTTGCTTTTGCATATTGTTATTTTTGATAATAATGACAGTGAAAATACGTATTTTTTTACTGTTATTATTATTATCATTATCATTATCGTTATTGTTGTTATTATTATTATTATCATTATTAACTACTCTGGAGTTTCTTCTCTTGTGTTTGTTTCCTTCTTGTGTTCCATATTTCCTGTGTGTGTGCTGTAAAGCACGTCGGATCAACCGTCTTGTGTGTAAAGTGCTATATAAGTACAACTGAGTTGAGTTCAGGTATTTTTTATGATTAGAAATTGTAAAAATCAAAACCAAAAATCCTTTATTACAGACTATTAAAGACCCACCGTAAATTACTTCAGGAGATTACAGCAGCATTTTGCTAGTATATTAATAAACATTTCACTTAAGTGAAGTATTGCTTCACCTTTTTCTTCATGGAATTTCCACCATGTATTTCAGCAAATTAACTTTGCAAAATAATTACCCATTGCCTCCAATCGAGGATTTTATATGTACTGAATCAAGTAAACATCATGTATGTTGCATTTAAGTATACTGCATGGCAAATTATGTTTTCAGTGTGTTCCATATAATGGAACCACATAGCAGGGCTGCAAAATCAATCAAAAGCGCAATATGGCCAAAAAGCATAATAATGAGGTACTGCAGTGCTGTGGTGATGTCCTGGCCTACAAATCCTGTTCTTCCTGTTCAGACCCCAACAAATATCACATCACCATGATTTTAATATTTTCTTTTCAATGAAAATGAAAAATGTGATGCAAAAATTATCATTCCCACTAATCATGAATCATAAGTCAATTACAATATCTGTGAAAATAATTGCAATATGATTTTTTTTGCCATATTCTGCAGCCCTATCGTATTTGTTGTTGGTTTATAGTGTTTTTGTAGCTAGCTGGAATCGAACTTGTGCTGCTGCAATATTGACTCCTTGATACATGGCATGCAATGCTTAAACATTTTATATAAGATAACATATATTACGTGCCTCATAAGGTTTTTTACATTACTTGCAAAATTTCAGGTTCACTAATGGCTCCCAACTCATATAGGTTTGATATTACACAAACACAATGTGCAGTATTATGGTACAACTTACAAGTTCCAAAATAATATAGTTTCACACAAATATACCAAAGTTGTTGTATCTGGTTTGACTGTAATATATATTACTGACAAGTTTAAGATAAAAAATGAACATTTAGTACAGTTTATATGTATCTTTTCCATATGGGCCTGTCCACTATACAGGAGCTGCTCACCACAAATTAAGTACACTGTATGTGTATTACAACAGTACAAAAAACCAGAGAGTCTAGAGAGAAAAATTGGGACAGCATGGTGGAAGGAGGGAGGAGTGAATAAGAGAGGGGAAGAAAAGGGGGAGAGAGAGTTGGGGGAATCAAAGTAAGAAACAAAGAAAGAAAGAAAAACGGGGAGAGAAGGCTGGCCAGTGACTGTGTGCAACATGTGAGACATCTGCTGTTGAAACAATGTAGGAGCTCAAAAAGCTGCTGAACTGGATCCAAGATGCACTTTCTCTTCTCAGCCTCAACCGTCACAATCAGTGTGTGAAACTTTGCACAGAAAACAGCAGCCTCTGCAGGACAGCGCTCAGCAACAGCAACAAACACACAACTGATTCTA